>VDFB02152295.1:0-26366 GCA_007258455.2 Sequoia sempervirens
CTTTGAGCTAGTTAATGAAAAATCCTAGTAAGGATCACTAGGTTGGAGTGAAGAAAGTGTTTATATATTTTCATGTCACTTTTGAGTATTTTATTTTATATCAAGGTGATATCTTAGGGAAATTTTATTTAGTTATATCCAGTTTATGTTGGGAATTTAATCTTTGAAATAATTATCTGATAGATTGAGATATTAGAACACTTATAGTTAGATAATCAAATATAGTTATGTTTTGTTATACAATTCAATTAAGAAATATTGAAGGGTACACATGATTTAATACAAAAAATATGGATACACATTAGACACAAATTTACATGTGGAATGGTCATGAAAATAATAATTAGAAAACATATTAACACAAATATATTTAGAGGTAAAGATTGCATACATTAAAACGAGTCTCTCAGATTGCAAATTCTCAAGTATAGGCTACAACATACAACCTCCAGCCAAGAATTCAAACCTTTAGGATACAAGAGACTAGATCAAAATCCAATTTTTTCTACCTATATGAATAGAGAGATATAGGCTCCTAGAAATTATCATGGCATAACAACTACCTTAACTATCTAACTACAACACACAAAAATAATAATTGCACAACTATTTAATGAACATATCATGATGTCAACATACTGCACATTATATGAAGCATGAATTATTCATATGGAAAATCACCACACATAATAAGCTATTTCCAACCATATGTTATCAAAATATATTGAACAATTTTACCTAAACCATACATTGTCTTCCTACACTATAGCCAAACACTACCCATGGTTTGTGGTAGTAGATAAAAACCCTTGATTAAGTTTCTAGTTGCTTGTGATATCTTTGAGAATCTTCTAGAACATTTCCATGCTACTAGTCATCACTACATGTACTCCAATAGAATCACAAGTGTACCCACATTCTCATACACACTCTAATGACATGCTTAGACAATTATGAGGTTGTATGTTCTCTAAATGACTTGTGGTTGGGAACATAGAAATACCCAAATTAGATAAGTATGAATACTAAAAAACCATTCGAAACTCATCATAACTTACCACAACTCATCACAACTAAGTTTATAACTATTTACAAATCAATGAACAAACACTAAACATGAACATAGAATAAGTTCACCAAATTCTCTATCCAATAATTTCCTATAGGTGAATAACACACCAAAGTTCCAACATTATCTCACATGATATTTAATGTAGGAAAATTTAAAATATACCAAGAAGTTAGCCTCATACATGAGACTTGGATAAACCCATCTCATCTCTACACCATAAATACTTGGAAATACTTAGGAATTTTTTCAAGAATCAATAGTATTTACTTGAGTGTCAAATTCCTCTATTTTAACCTTCCTTGTCATCCATCTATTTATCCATTATTCTCAAACCTAAATAAGATATGCCATTCATTGAATTCCATGCTAGTCTTTGTGTGTTTCCTCAACATTCTGTTCAGGAAATGCTCAACTATTCTCTCATTTAGATTATTACTACCTCAAATAGAGTAAAGAAATAACCACTTGTTGTGTTTGATTATCAAGATCTCCAACCTAATCATAATAAACAAACCCCTACATGGCTAACACAATGTCAACATAATTAGTACCATGCTAATATAAATGGTACTCTAGAGTTCCTTTAAAGTACTTACAAACTCTTTTAACTCAAGTCTAATGTTCTTTGCTAGGATTTGACATGAACCTGTTAGAACTCATGGACTACTTGGGAAATGACTAGATTTGTATAGAAAATTACATGAATAAGGATACCTACCACACTTACATATGGAAAATTGTATGTGATCTAAAACCTAGAATGAACACATGAAATAATTTATAAATTAAAGTGATAATATATAGAATTTATTGAATGTGTATAAGAAAATTTTAATTAGTAAATATATGCACATTAAAGAAAATAAAGTCTAAATTTAAATTTTTAATATATTTCCTAGAAAGAAGATATATATTGTATTGTATATAACGATCTTGCTAGTATGAACTTCTCTACTTGTATATTATACATGAAAACTATTTATTAAAAAGGAGCTACTAGAAAGGCTTATAAAAATATGTTGATAGATTTAAAAAGTGTATATAATGCTTTACATATGGACATGAGAGATGAATGTGTAAAAATTTAGTATTGTGCCAAGTGTCACTCTTGTATTTTTTTAGTAAAGAAATGTAGTGTAGACATGACCAAGTGTTGGACATAAATGGTTCCAAATTGGATGTATCCAATGAGGGAATGTGCTTCCATGAATGAGATTTAAATATGAAGGTAAGCATTATTGTGTAAATATGCATATGTATTTTACATTGAGTAGTGTCATAACTACTTGATGCATGATGAGTGTAGACAAGCACATAAAATAAAGGAAAAAGTGAGACTATAAATATGTATGTAATTATGTTTAAATCATTCAACCATTCTTGAGAATCAATAATCTTCATTACCTCCAATTTGAGTGTAGAAAATTGGGCATAAAGTTGCTCCAAGTTGTACCATTTGGCTTGATTAGTATACTACCTATTATTGACTATATGTGGAATAGCCAACAAGTTCCTAAGAGAGTATCAATTATACTAATATCAATGATGTATCATTTACCATTAGACTAACATAACTAGGGTCTAGGTATGTTGGATGTTGAGACTATGTTGGCTCTAGAAGTTGAGGGAAATATGGTTTGAGTAGCTTTATGTTGAAAATAATATGTAACCATTTAGTATTTGTAATGATAGAAATAGGGTGCCCCAACTTTTAGGAGATGAAGCACAATGAGGGGGTTCCTATTTTGCTATTATTACATTCAAGGAAACCTTAGAGATCTCAATCCAAGGATGAAGTGAAGGAAAGAGATCTTGCAATAATGTATCCTAGGGTGTGATTAAATATTAAAGGAGGGTTCACCACCAAGCTAGGGATTGGAAAGACAAGAAATGAATGTAACATGAAAAGTACCATGTAAGAGCCTAACTAAATGACCTAGGAAATGAAACTGAAATGCAGAAATAAAGATTGAGAAAGTACAGAGGTACACCTGGAAGACAGATGATGTCAAAACAAGCTTCAAAACATTGAAATATTGTTGTTTGATGCCCACTAGGACTCATACGCTAGTCTGGGTGATTTAGTCCCAAACTAGGGTTTCTGGGCCCAAACTGGAATCTCATAGTGGTTGATTTGAATTCATTAAAATCTAGAAAATATGTTGTACTGGGACTCATATTCCACAAGTGGCATATTAGTCCCACTCTACTTTTTTGGAGGGTTAAGGCCTGAATCTGCACTTCTATCTCTTCTCTTCCTTCCACACTTTGTTTTCGGATCTGAAACCCTAATTTGTAACCTGCAGATGAATTTCTGTGAAGATAACAACCTTGTAATAAATAGGACAACTTTCACCAATCTTGTAACTTAATCTTCGAAGGATCTTCAAGCTCCAATACACCTAGATCTACAATCACACATGTAGAGAGAGAAAAAATTGTTGATTGTTAGGGAATAGGGGTTTTCATTGGTCAAGCCCCATTTAGGTAATTAAACCTTGTGATGAAATAATGAAATAAGGAAATGAAACATGAAATAAGAAGCATGAACAATGATACCTTGAATGATGTCTTGAGATATAAATCAACAATCTAACATGAAGTGGCCATGTAGAATGTAGATCTTGATTTTGAATATGAATGTGAAACAATCCTTTCACATGGATCTTTAATGTTACATCACAACACTAGCTCAACAACATGCTTGATGCTTGATGACCTTGACATGATAATGGATCTTGGATTGCTGCAACAAATGATGAAGAAAATTTCCCTTGAATGTCTTAGAAATGCTCTTGGAATGCTTAACTCTTGATGGCTTATGTTGATATCATGAAGGATTAAGTGAAATAATGATTTGAAAACCTTGATTATATAGGAAATCCATCCAACTAATCATTTATTAGATCCCAGAGGTTGAAATATATGAAATTTGAATTCAAAACCCTAATTTCCTGCTCAAAACCATAAAAAGGAGCCAAATGGGACTCATACGCCACTTGTGGTGTATAGGTCCCATTTGTATGGGACTCATATTCCCAAGGTGGCGTATGGGTCCCACTAGGCCTTTTCAGGTGGAGGAAATGTCAGGGAGTAGATAAATTAAGTATATTTGGTGTCTATGTCAGGATTTCGACTGAAATAAGCCTCGAGATGTACAATATAGGGTCTTAGGGGCCTATTACTGATGATATGAAGGTCATAAATGCAAGAGGGCCCAAAAATCAATGTGAAGGTGTAAATAAATATAATTTACAACATTAAATTAAGGCATAATTAAGTCTATTTAGCTTAAAAGGGCCCTAAATCTAATGTGAATGTGGAAAACATATTACAACACTAGATCAAGGAAACATTAGGTCCATTTTAATGTTAATAATTCCCAAATCAAGTGAAATTATACCATCTCCAAGAAGGGAGTACAATTTCTGTCATTACACCGAGCCCCCACTTTAGTGAGAGGATGAACTTTCTTCAAACTCACACTAAAGTAGACATTCAAGAGGGGTCCAAGTGTACCAATGCGGATGGTCTAGGATAACAAAGATCAAGGAGGTAACCAAGACCCTAGGATCCAAGATCCTATTTCAAACCAACATAAGCACAAAGGGACACACACAAGGTGTATGATATGGGTCAACAAGACAAGATACACAAATATTCAATGTCAATAAAGAAAGAAAAAAAAACAAGCGGAAATAAAAATAGCTGGATCAAGCCTCAACTGTTTGTCCTGCATGTTGTGGATCAGATCTAGGTTGTTTTATCCAAAAATGCACGTTCACTCTAAGGAAACAAAACTTTGGGCAGTCCACTGGGTGAGTATCCAAAAAGGGTGGCTTAGTAAGAAAGTCATGCCTCTGTATCGACTTCTCATCGTATAATGAGAAAGTCATGCCCATGTTTAGGCTTCTCATCATACGCTAACCATACCAAAGTTATACCTTCTGATAACTTTAACAAGGTACCACATAATAATGAACTTCGATCTTCATGAGGCAAGCAAAGCTTCATATGCTTGGAACTCATGAACAAACAAGATCGCTCCATAGGCAAGCAAAGTGTATTATGCAAGGTGGCCATATAATCGATATTGTAAATTTGAAATAGTGTAAGGTATGTTCAAAGGGATTTTTCTTATTTCATGTAAGGTCTCTTCTTGGGGAACATCATGCCTAATGTCTCCAAGAGAGAAAAAGTCAAAATAAATATCATGCTCTTGGAGGAAATCAAACCCAATGAAACCACCAAGAAAAGGACTCATCACTAGAATATAGAAAATCGTGCAATGAAACATGAGTGTCGATGTATGCCCCCACTTTAAAGTGGTTTCTAACACCATTATTATGGGGAATTTCTTTAAAGTAGAAGAAGACATGATAGATTATTCAGAAAGCCTTATGCCAGGTCATATGTTTTTGATAAGCTACATCATGAAAAGGAGAAGGGGTTGCCCCCAAAATGTATAACTCAGTACGTTACATGCAAGCCAACTTAAGGCATGTCTTCCACATCCAAATATTGTTCTTATATGTACATGAAAGGTGGTCAACTAGCCAAAAGAGACAACAACAAGTGACATACGAGGACAAGGCTACTTAACCCCTTGCTAGGATGATTAATGAAAAACATGCTAGAGTGAAAATCGGTATCGATTAGAGAAATTAGGTGCCCCAACATAAGGAAGAGCACCACACTCCTTAAGATGTTGAATTCTATCGCTTAAAGCCTTACATTCATTAGTAGAATGATCATGAACTCTATGATACCCACAAAATGAATTCTTGTAGTGAAATTTCTTTTGTGTTCTTGGAGGGAGAGATATCAAACAATCTTGGAGGAGTCTCAAAAAGATACCTTCTTGATCAATGGTAGAAGATGTTCCTTTATTTTGCGACAAAGATATCTCTTGCTTAGTATAAGATGTCATACCTACCCAAGACTCTTTAGATTGCGAGATTTTGTACTCTCCTTTACAAGAGGGTGTAAAATCTATCAAATTTGAATCATAAGTGTTTTGCGTGATGAAATTAATGTTAAGCAAGGATTTCATTATTTCTTTCGTTTCTTTCAAAGGCCAATACTCAAGACCACTAGTGTCTATCAGTTCAGGATGCATTAGTGTTAAATTTGGCTTATAATAATCTTTTGTAAGAGTGTTGATATTAAGTGAAGGCTTGCTTGTTTCTTTCAAAGGACAATAGCCAAGACCACTAGTATTTTCTAGCATGTTAGGCTCTAAAGGGACACAAATACCTTGTTCTTTAGCACCACATCCTTTTCCACTATATCCCAGTTGTTTCATAAGTTCATAACCTCTTCTATAAAGCTTTTTCATTTCTTTTGGATTCAGTGCTTGTTCATAATAAATTTCACCAAAGTTTGTTGTGTAATTTTCTTGATCTTCTAAAGTAGTTGAGGTGGATGCTTTCAAATTTTGTGTTGACATTATTGCTTTTTCTTTTCCCTTTTCAAACTCTTTGTTTATGATCTTGTATTCTCTCATGAATGTTGGTGTGAAATCTAAGGAATCCCAATCATCTTCTAATAGCTTCGTGACTTCTTCAATATGATTTTCTTTTCCTTTCTCTTGCACGGGTTCTACTTGTGTAGTTGGTATCAATGTTTTCAAAGGATTTCCTTATTTTTCTCAATGTTTAAACAACTGTTTGGTTTAGGGTCAGCTTCGAGTGTGTACACTTTGTTGTTGCAGACATATTTCATGATACAATGAAGATTAGAAGGCACCCCATTCATTGCATGAATCCATGATCTGCCTAAAAGAAGTTTTTATGAAAGATCATGAGGAATAACATGGATCAGTGTTTCTAATGTGGCCTTTCCACCTGTAATAGGCAAAGTGATCACACCAAGTGGTTGTTTTCCTACATTGTCAAATCTCTTAATAGATAAAGAGTTAGGTTGAATTTTTGATTTATCCATGCCAATTCTATCCAAAAGGGTCACACTACACACATTAAGGGCGGAGCCATTTTCAACAAGGGTTCTTTTTATTCCCCACCCATCATAGGCAACTATTATCACTAAAGCATCATTTTGTTTTTGCACTTCCAAAAGAGGGAGCTCACTTTGGTGGAAAATAATGTCAACATTTATTCCTTGAATCATGGCTTCTATGTCATTTGGTTGCGCATTAGAAGGGATAGGAACTTGTTGCAAAGAACTTTGAATCATGCTATGATAATGAGGGGAGGCTTGAACAAGGTCTCATAATGATATTTTAGTAGGAGTATTCTTTAGTTTCTCTACAAGATCATACTCCTTTCCACTTTGTGAAGGAAAATGAGGAGGACTTGGCAAGATAGGGTTAGGCAATGGGAGGGATATTGAAGGTGTTTATATTGGTTACAAATTGTTTCTAGTGTTATATGTATGAGCAACGATATTATAACTCGGCTGTTGTGACACATTATTCTTAGGTGGGTGAAGGATAAGTTCGGGTTTGTTTTGAGTTTGAGGTTTGTGGGAAGGTGGGTAAAGGATGAGTTAAGGTTGAATAATATTAACATCCCTTAGTGAAGGAGAGTCTAATGTTACTTCATCATCTTCATCTAAGGAAACTATATCACTATTGTCAATGTTATCATTTTCTTGCACCATGATATCCTCCTTAGGAGGAGAGTTTTTAGGAGAACTACAGGCTAGATGTTCATGACATTCAAAGGTTGGTTCTTCTAAAATGACTTTATTTCAAGAAATGGAGTAATATATGGTTGAATTATCTTGTTTATCAATGATGGTATTCTCTTGTTCTATAATGTTTTCACTAGGGGAAGAGAGGAAACTAATATTCTCATGGCTCTTATTGCTTTGATCTTTTGCTATCAAAGTTTCTTATTCACCAATAGTATAGATATTAGGAGAAGGCCCAATTTGATTTTTATGAGTGTCCATGATTTCATCCTTGTTTTCTAAGGGCACATTCTCTTGTTCCCTAATATCTACCCTAGTAGGAGAGCTTTTAGGGGAGTAACAAACACGATGTTCATCACATTCCATGGTTAGGTTTTGTAAAGTAGCTTAATCACAAATAGGGGAGGAATCGAGAGAAGGAGAATGATGCTTTTCAATGATTGGATCTTTCCATTCAAATAGATCTCTCCAAATGGTAGGAGCATTAGGAAAGGGAGAAACGATAATTTCATGACTTTCAAGAGTATCTTCTAACACTAAACTATCTTCTTCATTACTAGGAAGGATATTAGGAGAAAAACCAATGTGATTATCATGGTTATCTATAATTACATCCCTATGTTCTATGATGTCTTCCCTAGTGGGAGAGGTAGGATTGTCAAAGCTCTTAATCATTAGATCTCTTAACACCAACAAGTCCTCCATACAAATGTAATTTTCATGGCCGTTCATGATTGTATCCTTTTTCACTAAAGCATTCTCACAAGTAGGGGAGGTGTTGGGAGAGGAATGAAAACTAAGTAAGGTAGTGGCAATGATTTCATCTTCTGTTGTTATAATATCTTCCCAAGGGGGATGAGGAGAAGGACAACCAAGACTTTCATGATTCTCAATGATTGCATCTTCTTTCACCAAGATACCTTTGTCACTAATAAGAGAGGTATCAAGAGAAGAACAACTATGATCATCATGATTGTCTATACTTGTATATTCTTCTATCACATCATTCCCACAAATAGAAGAGATAAGAGGGAGTGTAGATTTAAGGCAAGCACCAACATTTTCACTTTCTTACACTAAGAGACTCTCATATGTAGGAAATGTATTGAATGAATGATTAACATGCTTATTGACTAACTTTTTCTTTGAGAACTTGGAAAAGACAGATATTAATATTTGTGAAAAGTAATCTATACGAAATCAAAATGGAAAGAGACTTAAAATACAATGTAAGGACATAGAATGAAATATGTAAATGCAATTTTTAGATTCTAAGCAAGGTAATTTGTTGATTACACTATGAAACAATCTAAAAAAGAAATGTTGTAAATGAAAATTTGCAACTAATCAATGCATGAAATGAACCGATTTAAGCTAGATTTAGCGAAATGCATGTAACATGAACTCAGCTAATTGAAACAGCTAACTAATGACAGCCAAAAAAAGTGCAGAAACAAGGTTTTCAATGCTATAAAAGGTAGTTTGAGGGCTCATATGGGACTAATTCTCCTAGACGGGTGTATGAGTCCTAGTCAAGGTTTTTGGAGGGGTCAAATGCTAAAAAATACACAAGACATAAAGCCTAGAAAGTAGGAAAAACATGTATTGGGACTAAATCACCCAGAGGGGCGTATGAGTCCCAAATTAGGGTTTTTACACTGATTTCAAAAAATTATCAGTTGATTCTAATTTTTCTATTTTGTATGATGTCTGGACTATTTGCAATTGCAGAATTTTAGTGAAATTTAACGATCTAATATGTAAAAATGCAACCTATATGCACTTTCACTAATGCAAGATTTAGAAACCCTAGATGCCAATTAACTAATGCAAAACCTAATGCAAAGTCATTGAAAGATAGATCTAGGATTATGATGCACTCCAAATAAAAAATAAGATGTTATAAATGTAGGTTCACCAAAATGTAATGATGGAAATAGGGTGCCCCAAATTTTAGGAGATGAAGCACAATGAGGGGGTTCCTAATTTGCTATTATTACATTCAAGGAAACCTTAGAGATCTCAATCCAAGGATGAAGTGAAGGAAAGAGATCTTGCAATAAGGTATCCTAAGGTGAGATTAAATATTAAAGGAGGGTTCACCACCAATCTAGGGCTTGGAAAGACAAGAAATGAATGTAACATGCAAAGTACCATGCAAGAACCTAACTAAATGACCTAAGAAATGAAACTGAAATGCAAAATAAAAGACTGAGAAAGTACATAGGTACACTTGGAAGGTAGATGATTTCAAAAAAAGCTTCAAAACCTTGAAATATTTATGTTTGATACCCATATGCCAGTCTGGGTGATTTAGTTCCAGGCTAGGGTTTTTGTGCCAAAACTAGAATCTCACAGTGGTTGATTTGAATTCACTAAAATCTAGAAAATATTTTTTACTGGGAATCATACGTCACAAGTGGCATATCAGTCCCTCTACTTTTTTAGAGGGTTAAGGCCTGAATCTACACTTTTATCTCTGCTCTTCCTTCCACACTTTGTTTTCAGATCTGAAACCCTGATTTGTAACCTATATATGAATTTTTGTGAAGATAACAACCTTGTAATAAACAAGACAACTTTCACCAATCTTGTGACTTAATCTTCAAAGGATCTTCAAGCTCCAAGACACCTATATCTGCAATCACACATGTAGAGAGAGAAAAACTTGTTGATTGTTAGGGAATAGGGGTTTGCCTTGGTCAAACCCCATTTAGGTAATTAAATGTTATGATGAAACAATGAAATAAGGACATGAAACATGAAATAAGAAGCATAAACAATGATACCTTGAATGATGTCTTGAGATGTAAATCAACAATCTAACATGAAGTGGCCATGTAGAATGTAGATATTGATTTTGAATATGAATGTGAAACAATGCTTGCACATGGATCTTCAATGCTACATCACAACACTAGCTCAACAACATGCTTGATGCTTGATGACCTTGACATGATAATGGATCTTGGATTTTTGCAACAAATGATGAAGAAATCTACCCTTGGATGCCTTAGAAATGCTCTTGTAAACTCTCTTGACGCTCTTGTGAAGTCTTGGAATGCTTAAATCTTGATGGATTATGTTGATATCATGAAGTCTTAGGTGAAATAATGATTTGAAAACCTTTTTTATATAGGAAATCCATCTAACACACCGTTTATTAGATCCTAGAGGCTGACATACATGAAATTTGAATTCAAAACCCTGATTTCTTGCTCAAAACCCTAAAAAGGGGCCAAATTGGACTAATACACTACTTGTGGCATATAGGTCCCATTTTTATGGGACTCATATGCCCAAGGTGGCATATGGGTCCCACTAGGCCTTTTTGGTGGGGGAAATGTCGGGGAGTTGAAAAATTAAGTATATTTGGTGTCTATGTTGGGATTTCGATTGAAATAAGCCTTGGGATGCACAATATAGGGTCTTAGGGGTCTATTAATGATGATATGAAGGTCATAAAAGCAAGAGAAACCAAAACTCAATGTGAAGGTGTAAATAAATACACTTTACAACATTAAATTAAGGAAAAATTAGGTCTATTTAGCTTAAGAGGGCCCTAAATCTAATGTGAATGTGGGAAAAAAATTACAACACTAGATCAAGGAAACATTAGGTCCATTTTAATGTTAATAATTCCAAAATCAAGTGAGAAATTGTACCATCTCCAAGAAGGGAGTACAATTTCTATCATTACAGTATTATGGTATGTCAAGAATGAAAGTGTTCTCACCAGTTGTGTAGTGTGGTTTAGGACCATAGTGAAAACGATTAATATTTACGTGTGGCCCATAGAAACATTCTATCTAAATATGAAGATATACTTTGTTACTAAGTTGAAAGGTGTGTGGCATAGTATGGGCATCATGATAGTCATATTTTTTTGTTGGAGTTGAAGAATTTGTTGGATTCATTTGATGAATATATGTGCTTTTTCCATTTCCCATTCCTAGGTGTGTATCATATAAGTTTTTAGTGCACAATAGGATATATTGAGGGGTGCCACTAGTTGTTACCCAACACATGTTTGGAAAGGACTATGCCTTGTAGAGCCATGTTTGAAAAATATAGGCTAATGACATGCTAAAGTGATCCTTGAAGCATACTATGGGAATGAATGGCAATGTGAGTTCAAAACATAGTGTGATATTATGAGGGTACTTATATATGTTACACTAAGTTGTCTAAAAATCCATGAGTCCAAATATAAAATTAAATGTAACTCCTTCATATAGTACATGAAAACCTAGCCCATATAAAACAACTACTTAAAAAATGTACTAGATTAGGGAGAAAAATTCCTTTGAAGTTGAGTAGAAAAAATAAAAAATTCATTGGAGAGGGCTTGTACACCATTTAGGTTTGTGAAATTTAGAAGAGTAGCTAACACTATAAAATTCCACTAAATGTAGAAAAAACACCAAAAGGTTGTTCAAATTTAATTTCCACCAGGATCAGTGACAACTATCAAAATATTAGGAAACCTCCAAATATAGTGAAAACTATGAAAGGTAAAATCACCAAAGGATGGTGAAACTACAAAAGAGGAAGATTCATATTTTAAACAATGTGTGGGGTCATGTATGCGAATGGAAATTTTATATCCATGTATGCCAGGTATTGAGGGGTTAATAGATAGTAAAAAGGATGCGGGCTTGTGTAGTGGTAGGAGCCATCATATATGGTGTCTAGCCTTATAATCACAGTACTTATAGAAATTGCATTACATATGTATATGGGTGTGAGGTCTCCCATAAACCATATCCCTACCACATTGGCAAGAGTGCAAGTGGGTATTAGGTACCCTAAGTTATCAAAAGTTTTTATATATTTAAAATAAAATGCTTTTGGTACTATAAAGCGCTATAGAAATATGTTAATTTGGTTTTATAAAATTATTTTTTAGAAATAGAATGAAAATGAATAATCTATTGTATATTATACTCATTCCATATGGCCTTAACCCACATGTTTGGGAAATATTTTACTACTTTTACAATTACTTTGACTCAATAAATTTATAGTCAAGCTATAGATTTTGGGCTCTTTTGGACCAAATTTTCACCAAAATGCTCTAAAAAATGAGCTATTTGTAAAGAAAAAAAACATTTAACTAGAAACTAAAAAAAAAATAAAAAATTTGGGTTTCTAAATTGGATGAAATGAAATGAAAGCCTTAGTATCTTAGCTACTTATAAATGACAGTTAGTTATGATTTGACTCAAGAATCACCATTTGATCATTGATCTTCAATACTCTAATTGATGTAGCTTGATGTTTACAATTGAACCTCATTCAAATAGGATCCATGAAAATAATGAAACCAAAAGGAAGCTAAGATGATGTAAATTATTCCGATACACTAATCTATGAGTAGAGATAATGTAGAGAGATAAGATCTAATTATTCTAGATAAGAAAAGAGTGCATACATTAACGTGTATATACACATAAAGAAATATAATATATATGTAACATGCAAAACATAGTCGATACAATATTATCCTAAGAAAACCTAGCCTCTAAATTTTGGACCAATTATATTTTTAGTAACAATGCAACTAAAATACAACTTCTAAAATCATTTTTTCATAGGAAATCAAACAAATCAACGTAGTGGTAGAGATATTTTGGTAGCAACCAATACTTGCAAAAAATTATGACAATACCTCTAACTTGAACACTTAACATATAGGTATGAGAAAATACGAGAACCATGAATGTTTCTAAAACCATGTGCTTGAAATCAATAGCTAATTTAGGAATCCATATCTATGTACAAAATATAATTCCCAAATCAATCTTAACTAATAAAAATTAGAAATTTCCCTACCAAAATTGGGCACTCAAGTAGTTTTATCTTGTATTTTCTATAATTTCTCCATGATTTTCTCCAAGTCCATAGTTAATTCCCTCTTATCATGTTCTTTCCTTTCTAGAAAATCTCACCCACCTTACAATTTTTCATAGTTGTAATTAGAAACTTTAGGACATTGAGTGAGTTTTACACTTGCTAAAATACAAGCTATAGGTGACACATAATGTCACTCCAAGTGGGATGCCTTAAGTATGTGGGACCAATAAATAAATAAATAAACAATATTTTGAATATTAGTTTTCAAGGTACATATACGAAACATATCCCAAAATCATCCCACTTGTTGTATACCTTTCAAGAGAATAAAATAAACTACATCAAACAATGAACTAAATTCTAGGGGTCATGATACCCATAGACTCACTACAATGTAGTACCCCTCCTCTTTCTGTTTGGATTTATTGTCTATGCGTTCATTTGCTACTTGTGATTGTGATGATACTATCATTGTTTGATTTGGTTGGTTAGACGTTTGATGATGTTGTTACTTCTTAAGTGAACATGATTATTTCATATGACCTTGTGGTTGGTAATGTTAGTTGATTTTCAGAATTATATGATATGATGCAGTGATTTAATTTAATATGTTATGAGATGATTGTTAGTTAGAAATGTTAATTTATTGGTTATATTATAATTGTTAGAATAGGTGTGATGAAGGACAACATAGCATCACTCGTTCGCGAGTGCCCTGTTATGTTGCGATTCCTTCTCATAATGCAGTGCTTTAATTTAATGCTTTGATTTTATATATATATGTATGCACATGTACACGACTTTGTTTGTATGCAGGATTTGCAAGTACAAGTATCGATTCCACCTGCTTCGGCAGGACAGGGCGAGCACCAATAACCCAACGGTTAATTGTTGAAACAGAGGTGACGATGAAGTCCTCCCGTCCCATGATGTCAGGTCGTCTCGTTGATTGGTATTGTTCATTTTTGTAGTTGTCGTCACTTGTGGTTTGTGTTTTGTATTTTGTCGTCTCTCGATTAATGTTGGTACTTTATTTGTTGTGGTGTAATCGATTTTAATAATGGAAGTGATTGTTTATTTTTAATGGTAGATTTAAATTATATTCGAATATTTAAATAATTTAATCATATATTACAATTAAATGATAATTATATATATTAAATGTGTTTTAATTATTTTAAGCAATTATCTGGTGGAGGATAATTATTAAAATAATTTATTTAAATTTAATAAGTAAAGTGATGTGCAAGGAAAGCTGCAAAAACAGAAATAAAAACAATAAAACAAATAAAAGAATAAAAAGATTGGGTGAACCAATAAGAATAGAGACCTGAGTAAAAAGCTGGCTTTTAAAGAAGTGTTTTATTTTATTTTTGATTTTTAGAGTTTTTGTGAGGGATGGGCAATATATTTTTATTTAATTAGGAAAAATTGCAAGTTTACACACACAGAGAATATTAGATTACAGAAGTGATTGGTGGGTATGCTGAAATTTTAGAAAGGGAGTTTTCAATCTATTTCTGGTGAATGTTCTGGAGAGTCTTCTAAACAACAAAATAGGATTCAAGTTCGAAGGTGAAGTCCTGTAGAGGAGATTTGGAGGCACGGTCAAGGAACTCTTCGAGGACATCAGAATCAAGCAGGCATCTTTAGACTTTCGAATAAGCATTGGACATCAGGTTCTTCTTATACTTTCTTTCTAGTATTTTTCTTTCATCTTTGTGCTTCAGAGAAAATAAAACAAAATTTAGTAAATATGGTTTATGTGAAGAAAGGAAAATAAACTGTTATTTGAATTGAAAATTAGTGAAAGATCTTAGATTTGAAATCAAGAAAAATATAGTTATTGTACTGTTTCTCAAATTTGTCAAAAAAATAAAAGAAAACTTGATCATCTGAAATTTCCAACTCAACAAAAATAGGATTTTAGGAAAATGATATCTTTGTTGAAAATAATAAATCTTGGGGTTTTTAGATATGTATTTATTTAAGTATGGTTGAATCTATTTATTTCTCTGTATTTTCCCTTTATTCTGTTATTTACCCTCTGTACTTTTATTCAGTATATTTAAATATATATATAGATTTATATTGTTTTATATATATTAAATTGTGCGTCGACCGTACGCCTGGCATCAAATAAAGTTTATAATTTTCGGATTCTGTATAAAGGCATTGTCTGTGTTTATTTCATCGAAGTTTCTTTTAAAAAAATTTTGTGCACGAAATTTTAATATTCAAAATTTTCTTTTAAAAAAAAATAAAAAAATTATTATGTTTGGGGGGAGTTGGAGGGACGGTGATGGGCCGTACCCCCCAGCCTCCCCACTGTGGCGGACTGCTGCGTACAACAGCCCGTGGGGACTGCGCGGTAGTCCCCACTTGGCCGCTGTACAACCGCGGCCGGGG
The DNA here is from genome assembly GCA_007258455.2 of Sequoia sempervirens. Taxonomy (NCBI): domain Eukaryota; kingdom Viridiplantae; phylum Streptophyta; class Pinopsida; order Cupressales; family Cupressaceae; genus Sequoia; species Sequoia sempervirens. The sequence continues at coordinate 15,992 of VDFB02152295.1, forward strand.
GTCTGTGGTTTTAAATTCTATTTTTTTATTAGTTTATTTTATATGTTTTTTTTGGTTTATTATATACATATAATATATATATATATATATATATATATTTATTCTGTGTTATAAAAACAAAAAAAAATAAAAAATATAATTGCTTTGTATTTTATTAAAAATGAAATTATAATTATTTAATTATTAAAAATGAAATTATAATTATTTAATTTTAGTGTAATTTATTTCATTTTAAGATAGTGTAATTTATTTCATTTTAAGAAAGTAGTTTTGAATTGTATTAAATGTTTAATTTTGTTCTTATATAAGTAATTTTTATATATATTTTTAAAATGGGCACCATTTAAATTATTGTTTTAATTAAACAACAATGTTAGACAAGTTTAGCTTTTAGTTGTGATTGTGGGCTTTATTAAGACAATCGTTTTGAGTTATTCATTTGGGAATGGAATTAACCTTACTGGTGTAATCTTGCAAAGTGGGATGTAAGTTTTCCCGGTATGTTATATTCTTCTTTATCATCTGTGTTGTCTATGTGGGAACCCTAATTGTCTTGTAACCCTAGTCCAGAGGCATGTTTAGTTTTGAAGTTGGCTTTGTCTTAGTTATATCTTTGGTTTTGAAGCTTAATGATTATGCTTGGAAGGGTTGAACGTTTTCTTATGATAGCCTGTTATGGTTTGTCGCGAGAGGAGTAATACCTCGCGTGTGTGGATTCGAGTATTATGTTTTTATGATTTATTTCAACCCTTGCCGATTTGCGATATGTTAGGGGTCATAGAGAGAGTGGCTCTTCGTGGGCGCCGGCGCCTCAGGATGAGGAAGGGCTCAGGATAACCCACGAAAGAGTAGTAAACAAGTGATAACCTAAACAATAGAATCTAGGGGGGGTTGGGTAGTAAAACACACAAGATAATTAAAACATTGGATTCCTCGGTTATGCATTAGGGCTACCATAGACTAGTGATAGACTGAGAAGGTCGTGGTCGGCAAAGCCATAGTCTCGTCTTCATGAGAGATTATTGGCTCCGCATCAGCTACCTTATGGTGCCGGCGCCTCAGTTAGGAGGAAGGGCCAGGAGATCCATAGATGGGTGCCGGCGCCTCAGTTGGAGGAAGGGCCAGGAGAATCCCATGAGAGCTATGCGATGACACTCTCCACTTGATACCCTTGTGCTTTGTTGTAGTTGCCTCTGGATATTGTTATATTTATGTCGTTTCTGATTTTAGGGCTAGGGGATTCATAGATGGGTGCCGGCGCCTCAGTTGGAGGAAGGGCTAGGAGAATCCCATGAGAGCTATGCGATGACACTCTCCACTTGATACCCTTGTGCTTTGTTGTAGTTTCCTCTGGATATTGTTATATTTATGTCGTTTCTGATTTTAGGGCTAGGGGATTCATAGATGGGTGCCAGCGCCTCAGTTGGAGGAAGTGCCAGGGGATCCCATGAGAGCTATGCGATGACCCTTCCCACTTGACACCTGTTTGCCTATTTTCTTGTTGCCTCTGGAATTATGTACTGAATCGTTGTTTCATATTTATATGGAATTGTATTCTGGTTATTGTTTTAGCTTTATTTGGAAGTGTTTTCTGGATATTGTATTTTTATGTTGTTTTCGGATTCTTGTGAAATTGGTTTATGATTGCTATTTAGCTACTTGTTAAGTTGATGATACTGTGTTTAATTGTGATGAGTTTTACAGTTTCAACTTGTTATGTGATTTGTGAATGTTGATGTTTGTTCATTGTATGCTGGAGTTGTACTTGTTTTGTATCATGTTGTTGTTGAGTCGGTTTGACATTCATGGTCGGGTTCACTTCCTCATCACCTCTGAGCACGGGGGGTGAGTTACTTGTAATTCACATGGTTGGGTGGAACGTGCTCCGCACCCGTTGGGTTCCCCATCAGCATCCTGTCTTCTCAGCATTTCCGCAGTTGGAGTTGTTCCAGTATGCACCTTGTATTCCATATTTCATTGTATTTGTAGCATCCCACACATTTGGGAAATTCAATGTAATTCATTTATCAAAGATTGTAATGTAATATTAAAACAATGATGTAATAGTTAGGATCATTTGTAACCCTATTAAGAGATCTATCATAGTTGTATGATGTGATGTTTATTATCCCCGCATCATGGTTTTTGGATGTATCATTATTCATGGTTATTATAAAATAGACAATTATGTTGTAATCTTTATCTTTATTTATGTTTAGTTGTTGCAATGTAACCTCGCGTGCCCCAGAGAACCAAGTGTGTTAATGCTATGTAATATGTTATGTGGTTATGGTTTAATATTATTGCATGTTTAATTTAATTGTTTTAAAAAAAATAAAATTATTTGCTATGTGTGTGTTCTCTGGGGTTTGCACGACGGGCGTTACATACAACACCTAACTTAGGTCCTTACTCACAAGATTCATTAGTGCATCTGCAACATTATCTTAAGAGTTAACTTTTTTAATAATCACCCTTCCATCCTCCACCATGTCATGAACAAAGTGATATTGAAAATTAATGTGATTTATTTGTGCATGAAAAGTTCAGATCTTTGTTAAGCTAATGGAATTTTTACTACCACATTCAATCCAAACTACTCCAAGACTTATCCCAACATGTAAACATACTCTCTAAAGTTACATGCCATTCTTAAAAGAATGAGTAGCTACCATATACTCTATCTCTATTATGGACAAAATGAACATAAAATATTTCTTGCTCATTCAACTAATAGTAGTGCCACCAAACATGTTAAATACATAACCAGTTATAAATATCTTATTGTCAACATTTCCTACCCAACCTAATCCTACAAATCCTTGAACATCCATTGATTTTTGTAGGTTACATATACAACATCAATAGGTTGGTAGAAAGTAACTTATAGAACCTCTACTTGTATTATAACCACTTTTACATGCATGCTCTGAATGACCAATGAAATTTCTATAGGTTGGTTGTAGGTCATCTACATGATTTCTAAAAGTTTGATGCAATTCAGCTATAGTATCACCTTGATAAATAATATTATACTCTATAATTCGCCACAAGAATCTAAAGACTCTCTTCACTACTATATTTAATTCAGTCTTGAATAGGATTAGACATGAAATGAATTAATAGAGTTCTCACTACTTGAGAAAAGTTTGGTTTGGTGTAGACCATAGCCTATATAAAAATACCAAAGTTACACTATAATAAGGATAACAAAACATATCTTCCATCTCACTAGTTTTAGATAGACACTTATTAGTGATAAATTAGACCCCACTAAAATTGGAAAAGTCATTGGTCTATAATATATATTTTAGAAACCTGTTGTGCCCTTAGCACACACGCCCCATTTGGAATGGGGACCCTCTTTTCCTTTTGACTTGTCGGGTCATTTTTGTCGCCACCTCGTTTTGCGTGCCCCATTTTTGGTGTCCCGGATGGTCAATGTTGCTTCAAAGTCTCACCATAAGTTGACCGTTCCTTTCCCTGTTAATTTTGTCATGTTCTGGTGCCTCGCGGAGTCTCTTTGGCAGTTTTCCCTGCCGGGCCTGGGCGTTCGGGTTTCTCTTGCCGGGTTTCCCCGTTGCACCCGCTGTTCCAAACGGCGCTCGGCTTGCGTCCTTCTGGACCCCAGGGTCCAGACCCCCATTTTCCGTCTGAGTGTTGGCAGGAAATCTTGGCTGCCGTCGAGCGCCCCAGACTCGTGTAGGTTTTTCCGTCTCCGACGGCGAACCTCTGGCGGAACTCCGTCCTCTAGGCCCCGACTCTCTCTTTGCCACCGCCGACCCCTCCATGTTGAAATTTCCAAACAGTCGTTGCCTTGTGCCCTCCCGGCCGCCAGACCCCGGGTCTCCCACTGTCGTCGGTGAATTCAAATTCACCCACTTCATTGCCTCACCGTACCTGCATTTAGTAAGGCCATTAATGGCGATCGGGGTATTAATAGAAGGTTCATTCCTATCATTTTCACATGACAGAGCCGCAAAGAGTGATCAGAGAATTTGCTGGAGGAGCCCACTATCTTCGAGACCTTCACGCTCATCACTCTCGCCATCATCTCATCGATCACAAGTGGATCCCACACCTCCCCGCATCGAGTGTTCGAGGTAGGTCCTCCGTTCGTCCTCCTAAACATTGTTTTCATGATTTCTAGGGGTTAAAATGAACAATAACCATCAAAACAACATGTGAAGGATAAAATATGGCACAACGAACAAAACCCATGTCCTCAAAAGTTGAGTAAACCAACGCAACATCCTCTTGACCAATTCAGAGATTTATCTCCGCGCGGCCATTCTTCGCAAGGGCATTCGTGACCGTCAGGCCCAGACGCTCCCCTTGCCAATCGTGACTTAGCAGAACAGATGACCAAATAGCTTTTGGGTCTCTCAGGCCCGGGTATCTGGGATTCCGCTCCCGGGATTTCCCCCCTCGTTCTCCGTCGGGGAGACATTCAATCCTACGTTGAAGGCTCCCTCTGCGCTACCCTGAGACCCATCATCTTCGGCAAGAAATTATGCCTTCGCTAGGACATCACGACGATATCATTTTCTTTTGGCGAAGGCATGGCATCCTTCCGCCGCCCGGGTCCCGGGCTTCCTTTCACCGTTTGGAAAACTCTGTTGAACCTTGAACGTCCTTGACCATATCGGGCTCTGCCCTCTGGGGCTCTGTCCCACGATCGTCGTTTCAAAAAGAAATCCTCCCCAGGCTTCCCTCCGTCGGGCTCCGGCTTTCCCATTGCTGCGAACACAAGTTGAGAAATTTCGATGGCCGACGCCGGCCCCAGGCCCGGTCCGCACCTTGATAGTCGGCAGGACATTTGAGTGTCGGCAAGACCTTTCTCCAAGGAAGATTTTCACAATCACTGAAACTTCTAGTCACCGAGACAAAAGAAGACTCTCCGCGAGATGCATAATCCACTTTACCCGCTTCGCTATAGCTTTCAGATGTCGGGGAGACCCTATGTCGATCATACAATGTTTCACCGAGGGCACCCACTTATTCACATGTCGCTGTAACAACCCCATTATCATGCCGACAGGGCGACTTCATCATCTTCGGTGAGACCCCAAGCACCTCGCTAAGACTATATACCGAAACAAATAAGCTACCCTAAGCTAGCCCTTTGTTCGCTAAGAGAAAGTAGATCTCACACCGAAAGCCATCATTACCTATCGGCAAGACCTGGCCTTTTCATTATGACCTCCTGCCGCAAACTCATGCTTGGCCGAAACGAAACCCGAATGTCATTCGGCGGGACACAACAAACCTTATGCCGATAGAATCCACCATAGTCTCACCGTAAGTATATTCAAAGGGAATCCATGCGTAAGGTCGGCGAGACCGAAGGTCTCTCGCCAAGACCTTACAATGATAGCAATGACTCCCCTCGATATGCATCCCTTACATTCCGGTCAGCGTGACAAAACAAAATCGCCATGACATAGTCCCGACAACAAAACCTCTGCCGATAGGTGAATGCACAAGGCTTGTGATCATCGAGACATCAAAGGGAGTTATGCTGATAAAACCAGTAGCATGCAAATGTTAGAATAAAACAACATGGGTGTCAGGAAGACAGTCATGGACTGATGCCGATATGGACCCAGACATGAAAAATGTATAACTCGATTGATTCAATGGGGCAATATAGAAAACTACAGATGAAATATGCATACGGTAGAACCAGGTCATCCATGCTCGGCGTCCATCCGACCTCTGGGCTCTGCCCTTCTGACCACCGCAGGACTGAAAACGAAATCAAACGATGGACCCTCGTGCCAGGTCCGGTCTTGCTCTCGGCTGTCGGCGAGACATTCATCTCTCGCCAAGACCTCACCCCGCCGCGGAGACCTTACGCCGACTTGCCTTCCCCTATGACAGCCAACACTGATGCCAGGCCCGGTTCCCCTCTTGGCGGTCGGCCAGACACAAGGTTGTCACTGAGGCCTTTCTCTGAGGCTGACGCTCACACCGATTGGAAGCTGAAACGAAGTGATGGCTTCCCCCCTGCCGGGCCCAAGGCTCCGAACTTCCATCTGGCGATTGCCGTCTCAAATGATGAATGCACATGGCCACCCTTTGATTTTCCGGACTCCGGACCCTGGAGTTTCGCCTCCAGAATTTTGTTTATGATCTGCCGTTCCCAGACAGCCCTCTCCTGATGGCTTTCCAACCTTGTACCTCTGAGTGCTCCTAAACCAATCTAAATAGGCCCAATTCAAAATCTAAGCTTGAACCACATGCTTAATCTTGGTCTTCTTCATTGCGAACCTTTTAAATTATCAAATTTGATCAGGGAGAATCTGCGGGAGCCCTCTGCCCTATTTTCCTTTCTAAAACGACATTCCCGCCAGGGAAGTCCGGCCTTCCGGTCCCGGACTGTCCCAAAGCCCTCAACCTAGAGACCAACGATATCAGGAGACAAAGTATCATGTTATGCTTGATGGATTATTTGAAATGGATTTTATCTTTGGGATTCCAACTAACATGGATGTTTTCATGATCAATTGCACTCACTATGCTTTTGCTTGCAGAATATATGGAATCAAGTGCGGGACCTTCGGGAGCAGTCGTCAAAAAGGACAAGGGAAAGAAGTCAGGCAAGACTCCTTGAGGGAAAGAGGACAAGGACCAAAAGAAATACCAATTCTAGGGTGAGCCTCTGCACTCGAAGGTTACCACGGATTGGAAGGAGATCACCGATACTAACATCGGCCATGTCAATAGTGACGAATTCACACAAAGGGTCAGGGTCAATCCAACGACCAAGAATGCAAGGCTGATAAGGCAGAGCGGAATAGCAGAGGCAGCTGGCTTCCCTCCATCTCTTGTAGCCCCAGAGCTCGTCATGGCCTATCGGCAGGCATATCAATCAGATACAAGAACAATTGTCGACCGGGATGGTAACGTTCTCACCGACATGTCGGCTGAAGGAATCACAGAAACCTTCCATATCCCTACTTTTCAAGAAATGGAAATGCCCACCATTGAAGAATGTCAGGTAGCATGGGATGATAATTCGACGGGCTATAAAAGGTCAATAAATCAGCATTGGCTTAAGGAAAAGCGGGGCAGTGCTGCGAAGGTTCCTCACGAACTCTTCCGCAGTGACTTCCATGAAGATTACCACGACTTGGTCACGATGCTAAGCAGGGTAATGGGCCTCCCTACGACTGCCTTATTTTAGGAATGGATAGTGTACTTCATCGAGTAGATCCTTCGAGGGAATGATGATGTTACAAAAAAGACCTCATTCGATTGGGGAGGTATAATTAGCAACTGCTTTCATGAGCAGTTCCTCAACATGAAGAAAAGCTCCAAATTCTGTATGACTTCATACCTCGTGTACTCCTTGGCGAACCAGAGGCAATACAATGGTTTATTTGTGGCACCCGATCAGGAGCAGGGTCAGAAACTCAAGGTCTACGACAGATACCCCCAACTCCAATACAAAAACTTCAAGGGGGAGTATTGCAGAGTGAATGATGCCTTCATCGGCCATATTGTCAGAATAATTGCCGAGGATTTCGAAAGGAGGGTTTCTCACAGTGCTTGGGCATTATTGAAGCAATATGCCTTTCTCTTCATCCAATACCCAAAGTTCACATACATTTGTGCCCAGGGCTTCACCGAAAGACCAAACAGGCTGCCTCGATACCCCAACGACCGAATCATCTTACTGGAGCTTTCTCGACAGCTCCAACACATACAAGTGATCTTCAACAACAAACACATAGCAGAGATCTCTTATCCCATGACTCTCGGCCAGGGCATGTATAAGCTACAAAATTCCCAGTGTGTTGGTAACTCCGAGAAAGAACTAAAAGATTACCATTTCTACCTACACACTGCTCGCCCACGGATAGACCCACATGGTCACGCAAGAAAGGCGCTAGGGCCAGGATTCACTCATCTCCACCACATTGAAGAATTTTGGGGAGATTGCCAAGATGATAAAGAAGTACGTGCAAGGCACTATATGCGAATGACTGTGCAATTTGTAAGGAAGGTGTAGACATTCCCCATACCAGACTAGGTCAAGCAAGACGAGGCCACCATAATGCACCCCAGGTACCCTGCAGTCACCAATCTGCCACTACCAACAATAGACTGGGATGAGGAAGAGGTCGATGACCTCGACACCATAACCAAGCCAATCTTGGCTCATACCAAGGAGTGGGTTGATGAACGAGTGGCCCAATTAAAACAAAAAGGGGTGGTCCTAACGTACGAAGGGCTCAAGAGTGAGCCAAGTGCCACAGACGACGCTACCACCACCATTTCAACGGGTGGGACATCCAAGTCTTCCCCAGTTACCAGGTCTAAGAAGAGGAAGGAGACGGAAACAGAGTAGTCTCCTGACCCCAAGGTCTATACAAGGAAGGATTCAGGGGGCTCACCCTCCAAAAGACTTAAGCAAACAGGGGGTACGACGAAACAACTCTTGACACAAGAAGAAGAAGTAGAAGGTATTGATCAAATCAAGCCTATCTTGGCTCTTCCTGCCCCGACTGTCGCACTACCTACCTCCCTGGCTATGGTCGCCGCTTCCCCACCAGCGGTGGACATCTCTTTCCATCTTGCCTCTTCACCCTCGACCAAGCCTGTGATTGTAATTGACTCTTCTTCCACCTTGACAATGCCTCCTTCCTTTGCTTCCATGTCACCCACTACGTCACTCCCATTACTTACGGTGGCTGCACCAATGCCCGCTCCCACCTTGCCTGAGGCATTCTCAAAGCACATGTAGAATATCCCTTCCGAGCTCTCCCAGATCCTCATGGATCCTATGCTTTAGGCAGCCTTGGCTCAGGTCCTCGCCACTACCCAACCTTCACAACCTCTGATAGGGCCGCCTGCCATGGAAGCCACTATGCTAATTTCCAAGGAGTGGGAAGAGCGAGAACAAGAGGCCTCAAAGCCCTTTGAGGAGGAGGCCGATGAATATCACGAGCACCCGGAGTATGAACATCGCATTATTGACAGGGTTGCCTATGAGGAGAAGGGAAGTGGTTCCTCGGGGAGCGGGGACGAGGAAGATAGCACTGGTGGCAAGGTAATCGTGCAAGCCTTTGACGATGATCTTGAAGAAGAACTGGCCCGGTAGCCAAAGGACACCAAATCAGAGGTAGAAAGGCCACTCCTTGAAGAGGAAGAACAGCAGCAAGAAGACAAAACTGAGGGAGAAGCCCAAGCTGTCAAGGGCCTCGAGATCGAGCAATTCAAAGAACATGTGCACAAGGTTAAACAAGTTAAAGGAAAAAGGGGAGAAGTGGAAAAAGTACCCTGACGGTCGTTAGCAAACCTCTATTAAAGCGCGTTGGTGTTCATCAAGATTTCCAGATGAAAGAAGAAGTCATAAAGAAGTCGAAGTCGCGAAACAAGCCCTTGACGAAGCGAGGTGATATCGGTCCTGGGAAAATCTGTCGTACCAGAATGGTTGGAAAAGCAGCTCGAAAGAAAGACCCCTATACTAAAAGACCCAAGGGCAAGACTAGAGGCTATCTTAGCCTGATCTCAAATCACAACAAAGAAGGAAAAGAAGCTTAAGATCTGATCCAAGGTAACGATGGATGCTTCTGGGTCTCGAGCTGTGCAAGTAGCCACGCCTGTGGTCGGTCAGGAAGGGACAACTTACAACATCTCCACCATCGACTTGGGGACCGCCACTAGAGAACAGAAGGAAGGGCATCTTGAGGAGTCCGTGGCCACGGTGGCACATTTGATAAGGTAGGATAAGATTTCAAAAGATGATCTCAAAGCACAAGTGGCTGCTTTAATAGATTACATTCAGCAGTGGTCATCGATGGATGACCTGCCTACCATGTCCACAACTGCGCCCCAGCTGTTGTCCAAGGAACATATCGACAAGATGGAAAGAAGAAAGAACTTGGAGAAGATGACAGAGGACTGGTTCTGACGAGTCTTATACGTTGGAAACATGGGAATTGGCCGGGCTATTCAGATAGCCAACAAGTTCTTGGACTTGCAGTAGTCCTTGGAAGGCACCAAGAGGCTATGCACTGACTTCCCTGCAACATACGACTCCACCTTTCCAAAGATCGAGGCCATCCTTCAATTGCCAGAAGCCACATGGGAAAAGGAGCTTGCGTTTATGAAGGATGATCACTGGCTGATGGATGTATGGCGGTGGGACTTTGGAAATAGGAAGGAAAGGTTGGAGCAGATAATGAGCAAGGTGGATCCGGATATAGAATGGATAAAGGAAATCAGGGCAGAATGCGCTCGTTATCTCAAGATGATGACAGAATATGATATGCCCGTAGTGCAGATGGATCCAAAAAAGGTGAAGCCCTACTTCCAGAAGAAGATGGAGGACGGGATGTCTAGTGAAATCACGGTGGAATTTATG
>VDFB02152296.1:0-25880 GCA_007258455.2 Sequoia sempervirens
CTCTCCCACCCTCCCACACTCCCCGCACTCTCTCCCACTCCCACCCTCTCTCGCCCTCTCTCCCATAAGCATAAATACATACATATAGGCATACATACATGCATGCATAGATACATACATACATAACACACCAGAATACATATACATACAAACATATGAACAAAAATTCAAAAAAGTGGCATTTAACTAAAGGAAGAAATAACGTGTGTGTGTTATGTGTTGTTAGATATGTTCCCTAGAGAAGCAAAAAAGTCAAAACTAATAAATAACATGAGCGCATTATAACGTGCTCACATTATATTTTTCTTTGGGAATCCCCAAGCCTTAGATTTGGTATTTTCCTTGGAATACCAACCCAAAGGCTTGGAGGGCATTCCCAACAACCAGAGACGTTTTTTTTGCAAATTCTACAATTTTTCACATAATTGGGTTTGTGCTCACCATCAAGATTGCATTTGGTTCAATATCGACAAAATCGAACACATGGGTAATGTTAAGTTCTCTCTTAGCTTTCCAACGATATAATTTTTTTCACTTTCTGACAATGTTAGGCCTTCCATCCATAATTTCTTTTGTTTGTATGTCTATTTTTTGTCAAAAAGCAATGTTTGGTTTTTTTCGTTATAAATTAACCATTCATTGAAATTTCAAATAAATTACATTTTTAGAAACTAGACTCCATTCTACAAATTTTAAAAAATAAAAATTTAAAAAAATCTATTACTTTCCATAATTTGTAGGGGGAGCACAGCCAAAATTCTGCTTTTTAGGAAGTTCCCACTTAGAAAATTAGTAAAAAATCAAATATTCACTAAAAAATTATCAAAAAAATTGTGCATCAACAAGATGTTGTTAGCTAACTTCTGACTATAGCGATTTTAAAAATACTAAAAAAAATTTCACTGTGCTCAGGTTGTACAAGAGTTGCTATGTTATGTTTTTATAACAAAAACAGCACCAATTTGTGTACATCCCTCTTTTGAACCCCTTAATCTCAACCATTTTCAAAATAAATTAGTAGTTTAGAAAGTAGACTCAGAGCACTTCAATCCTTGTTTTTGTTCCATCTCAAAATTTTGAGTGTAACTATCCTCAATTTCACGTCCAAGGTCAACATTTCCTAATTTCAGAAAAAAAAAGTGGCCACTTAAGCCCCCTTTTTGGGAACCATCTTGGTGCACTTACCCCACTGTGAGAACCCAATTGGTTGGTGACACCTCAATTGATTTTGGATACTTTTATGTATCCCCCACTACAAATTATATTAACAGTTTGAATGTTTTCAACAACCCTTACTTTCAACAAACATTCCATTTCAATATTGTCATACGTTTGGAACTGAAAATGCACATAAGAGTTGCAGGATGGAAAACACACAAGGTTGTGACTCACTTATGAATTCTTGTTCAATGAGGACTTTATATTATGCAAACTATAACAAAACAATGTTTTGAAGTTCACCTTCACATTTTATGACAACCCTTACTTTCAATAAACATTCCATTTCAATATTTGTTCATATGTTTGGAACACAAAATGCACATAACAGTTGTACGATGGAAAACACAAAGGGTTGTGACTCACTTCTCAATTCTTGTTCAATGACCACTTTATGTTTTGCAGACTGTGACAATAATCATTTGGTTGTGTGTTTATAATGTGTATTCTATTTATGTTAATATGAAATATACTGGAAGGCAATGCCACCTAAAGTCTTATTGTTTATGGTGGCTTGCTTATAAATGAAAGAAAAAGGTTGACATTTTGTTTAAGGTTGACTATATTTCTCATCATGGATACTTTCAAATGAATAGTCATATTAAATGCTATTTGTAATAGTAAAAATGGCATTTCACTATCTTCATATGATTGCAAGGAAAAAAAATTCTCACATTATTTGTAGTGTTGGAAAACACACTGTCTCCTGTCAGTTATTTGTTTGTCAAAATTTTGTGTTTCCTACCCACCAAGAACGTAATAAAATCCACCTTAAAATTTTGTTTCTTATGATTCAAAAACTATATGCTTTCTTATAGGAGATGGTGCAATAAATTTTGGAACTTTAATTATCTTGTAACACTTGCAAATTTTTTACATATTACAGGAAACCACGGATGCATACTTCGAAGGGGAAAGTCGAAGAAAGTGGGAGAAAGGGTAATATTGAAATCTATTTTTTAATGTGTATTTTGATATTTTGAATGAATTGGTTGGATGTATTTGAATTTGATGTGGCATTTTCATTCCTGGTATTAGAGGGAAAGGATGGACAAGTAAGTGGTGGGTGCGAGCATGTTAGTGTCCATTTGGGACAAGAAAATGTGCCTCAATAGGGCAGCAAGAAGAAAGGGTGCCTACAGAGGAGATTGTGCACTTTCCCTTTTAAAGTATTTATTTGTGGTTGGATGTAATATGTGTTTTTCCAGTCACTTTTTGCTCTAATTTTAGAGTTTCTTTGTGATTTCATTTAGAAAATTTCATTTCTATTATGAATATGTTGATTTTCATAGTATATTGGAAAACACACCATCCCTAGTTCTTTTAGAGGAATAAAGTGGAAAAAAGGGTAATTTTGAAATATGCTTTTGAATGTGTATTTTCATAATTTGAATGAATTCCTTGCATGCATTTGAATTTTATGTGACATTAAAATTATTCACGTTGCAGAGAAAGGATGAACAAGGAAGTGGTGGGTGTGAAGAAACATTGCTAATAAGATCAAGGCCTGATTTTATTGATTCTTGACGCTAGCCTACTCAATTTCTCAATTTCCTTCAACTTCTGTGAAAGAAGTGAAAAAATTGAGCCTCGATTATTAGTGACGTTTCTTGGTCTCTCTGATTTTGAATTGTATTTCTCCTCTAGGGGCTCATATAAATGTATTCTGAAAGTTGTTTGTGTTTTCAGATAAGACTTTCATCTCTCCCCCTACTGATTCTCTTTCTCTACGCTTAGATCTGACGTAGCCTTTTCCTTATATCCATATGTTAATTGTTGAATGTAGTCATTTATATTCATGGGTTTCTTACAAGCTGAAGGTGTTGAAAGTGCAATGGTCGAAGTAGAGGCTTCCCCAAACCCTCCTACAAGTGGAATGGAAAACATAGTGGCTTGTGACTCACTTCTCGTGTCTTCTTCAATGAGTGATTTCTTTTATGCAGATTGTAATGAAATATTGTTTTCAACTTCACCTTCATATTTTAAAAAAAAACACTTACTTTCAACAAAACACTCCATTCGAATATTTGTTCATATGTTTCAAACACAAAATGCACATATTAGTTGCACGATGGGAAACACACTAGGTTCTAAGAAGTAGTTGTAGGATGGAAAACACAGTGGCTTGTGACCCACTTCTCGTGTCTTTTTCAATGAGTTCTTTCTTTTATGCAGACTATAATGAAACGCTATTTTCAACTTCACCTTCGTATTTTTAAAAAACCCTTACTTTTAGAAAAAAACACTCCATTCAAATATTTGTTCATATACATTTCAAACACAAAATACACATATTATTTGTACGATGGAAAACACACTGGGTTCTCGTAAGTAGTTGCAGGATGGAAAACATAGTGGCCTGTGACTCACTTCTTGTGTCTTCTTCAATGAGCACTTTCTCTTATGCAAAAAGTAACAAAACATTGTTTTCAACTTCACAATCATATTTTTTTTTAAAACCCTTACTTTCAACAAAACACTCCATTCAAATATATGTTCATATGTTTCAAACACAAAATGCACATATTAGTTGCACGATGGGAAACACACTAGGTTCTAAGAAGTAGTTGCAGGATGGAAAAACAGTGGCTTGTGACCCACTTCTCGTGTCTTCTTCAATGAGCGCTTTCTTTTATGTATACTATAACAAAACATTGTTTTCAACTTCACCTTCATATTTTTTTAAAAACCCTTACTTTCAGCAAAACACTCCATTCAAATATTTATTCAGATGTTTCAAACACAAAATGCACATATTAGTTGCACGATGGGAAACACACTGGGTTCTGAGAAGTAGTTGCAAGATGGAAAACATAGTGGCTTGTGACTCACTTCTTCGTGTCTTCTTCAATGAGCACTTTCTTTTATGCAGAAAATAACAAAACACTATTTTCAACTTCACCTTCATATTTTTTTAAAAACCCTTACTTTCAGCAAAACACTCCATTTGAATATTTGTTCATATATGTCGAACACAAAATGCACATATTAGTTTCACAATGGAAAACACACTGGGTTCTCAAAAGCAGTTGCAGGATGGAAAACACAATGGCTTGTGACTCACTTCTCATGTCTTCTTCAATGAGCACTTTCTTTTATGCAAACTATAACGAAACACTGTTTTCAACTTCACCTTCATATTTTTTTCAAAAAACCCTTACTTTCAGGAAAACACTTCATTTGAATATATGTTCATATGTTTTGAACACAAAATCACATATTAGTTGCACTATGGAAAACACATTGGGTTCTTAAAAGTAGTTGCAAGATGGAAAACACAACGGCTTGTGACTCACTTCTCATGTCTTCTTCAATGAGCTCTTTCTTTCATGCAGATTGTAAGGAAACACTGTTTTCAACTTCACCTTCGTATTTTTTAAAAAACCCTTACTTTTAGCAAAACACTCCATTTTAATATCTTTTCATATGTTTTGAACACAAAATTCACATATTAGTTATATGATGGGAAACACACTAGGTTCTGAGAAGTAGTTGCAGGATGGAAAACACAGTGGCTTGTGACTCACTTCTTGTGTCTCCTTCAATGAGCGCTTTCTTTTATGTAGACTATAACGAAACATTGTTTTCAACTTCACCTTCATATTTTCTAAAAACCCTTACTTTTAGCAAAACACTCCATTAGAATATTTGTTCTTATGTTTCAAACACAAAATGCACATATTATTTGCATGATGGAAAACACACTGGGTTCTCAGAAGTAGTTGCAGGCTGGAAAACATAGTGGCTTGTGACTCACTTCTCATGTCTTCTTCAATGAGCGCTTTCTTTTATGCAAACTATAAAGAAACACTATTTTCAACTTCACCTTCATATTTTTTAAAAGCCTTACTTTCAGCAAAACACTCCATTCAAATATATGTTGATATGTTTTGAACAAAAAATGCACATATTAGTTGTATGATGGAAAACACATTGGGTTCTCAAAAGTAGTTGTAGGATGGAAAACACAGTGGCTTGTGACTCACTTCTCGTGTCTTTTTCAATGAGCACTTTCTTTTACGCAGACTATAACGAAAAACTGTTTTCAACTTCACCTTTGTATTTTTTTAAAAACCCTTACTTTCAACAAAACACTCCATTCAAATATCTATTCATATGTTTTGAACACAAAATGCACATATTAGTTGCACAATGGGAAACACACTAGGTTTTGAGAAGTAGTTGTAGGATGGAAAACACAATGGCTTGTGACTCACTTCTCATTTCTTCTTCAATGAGCGCTTTCTTTTATGCAGACTATAACCAAACATTGTTTTCAACTTCACCTTTGTATTTTTTAAAAAACTCTTGCTTTCAGCAAAACACTCATTTGAATATTTGTTCATATATTTCAAACATAAAATGCACATATTAGTTGCACGATGGAAAACACACTGGGTTCCAAGAAGTAGTTGTAGGATGGAAAACATAGTGGCTTGTGACTCACTTCTCATGTCTTCTTCAATGAGCACTTTCTTTTATGCAGAATGTAGCGAAACACTATTTTAAACTTCACCTTTATATTTTTTTTAAAACCTTACTTTTAGCAAAACACTCCATTTGAATATTTATTCATATGTTTCAAACACAAAATGCACATATTAGTTGCACGATGGGAAACACACTGGGCTTTGAGAAGTAGTTGCAGGATGGAAAACACAATGGCTTGTGACTCACTTCTCGTGTCTTCTTCAATGAGCGCTTTCTTTTATTCAAACAATAACGAAACACTATTTTCAACTTCACCTTCGTATTTTTTTAAAAATCCTTACTTTCAGCAAAACACTTCATTCAAATATTTATTTATATGTTTTAAACACAAAATGCACATATTAGTTGCACGATGGAAAACACACTAGGTTTTCATAAGTAGTTGCAAGATGGAAAACATAGAGGCTTGTGACTCACTTCTTTTGTGTCCACATTTGAGTGCTTTCTTTTATGCAGACTATAATGAAAAATTGTTTTCAACATCACATTCATATTTTTTTAAAAACCCTTACTTTAAGCAAAACACTCCATTTCAATATTTGTTCATATGTTTCAAACACAAAATACACATATTAATTACACAATGGGAAACACACTCGGTTGTTCGAAGTAGTTGCAGGATGGAAAACAAAGTGGCTTGTGACTCACTTCTCATGTCTTCTTCAATGAGCACTTCTTTTTATACAGACTGTAATGAAACACTGTTTTCAACTTCGCCTTCGTATTTTTTAAAAAACCCTTACTTTCAGCAAAACACTCTATTCAAATATATGTTCATATATTTTGAACACAAAATGCACATATTAGTTGCACGATGGGAAACACACTAGGCTCTAAAAAGTAGTTTCAGGATGGAAAACATAGTGGCTTGTGATTCACTTCTTATATCTTCTTCAATGAGCACTTTCTTTTATGCAGATTGTATCGAAACACTGTTTTCAACTTCACCTTCAAATTATTTTAAAAACCCTTACTTTCAGCAAAACACTCTATTCGAATATCTGTTCATATGTTTCAAACACAAAATGCACATATTAGTTGCACTATGAGAAACACACTGGGCTTTGAGAAGTAGTTGCTAGATGGAAAACACAATGGCATGTGACTCACTTCTTGTGGCTTCTTCAATGAGTGCTTTCTTTTATGTATACTATAACGAAACACTATTTTCAACTTCACCTTCATATTTTTTTAAAAACCCTTACTTTCAGCAAAACACTCCATTCAAATATCTCTTTATATTTTTTGAACACAAAATGCACATATTAGTTGCACGATGGAAAACACATTGGGTTCTCATAAGTAGTTGCAAGATGGAAAACATAGTGGCTTGTGACTCACTTCTTGTCTCTCCTTCAATGAGCACTTTCTTTTATGCAAACTACAATGAAACAAAGTTTTCAAATTCACCTTTGCATTTTTTTAAAAACCCTTACTTTTAGCAAAACACTCCATTCAAATATTTGTTCATATCTTTCAAACACAAAATGCACATAATAGTTGAACAATGGGAAACACACTACGTTCTGAGAAGTAGTTGCAGTATGGAAAACATAGTGGCTTGTGACTCACTTCTCATGTCTTCTTCAATAAGCGCTTTTTTTTATGTAGACTATAATTAAACACTATTTTCAACTTCACCTTCGTATTTTTTTAAAAACCCTTACTTTCAGCAAAACACTCCATTCGAATATTTGTTCATATGTTTCAAACACAAAATACACATATTAGTTGCACAATGGGAAACACACTGGGTTCGAAGAAGTAGTTGCAAGATGGAAAACATAGTGGCTTGTGATTCACTTCTTGTGTCTTCTTCAATGAGCACTTTCTTTTATGCAAATTGTATCAGAACCCTGTTTTCAACTTCACCTTCGTATTTTTTTAAAAACCCTTACTTTCAATGAAACAATCCATTGGAATATATGTTCATATGTTTCGAACACAAAATTCACATATTAGTTTCACGATGGAAAACACACTGGGTTCTCAGAAGTAGTTACAGGATAGAAAATACAGTGGCTTGTGACTCACTTCTCATGTCTTCTTCAATGAGCGCTTTCTTTTATGCAGACTGTAGCGTTTTCAACTTCACCTTCATATATTTTTAAAAACCCTTACTTTCAGCAAAACACTCCATTCGAATATATGTTCATATGTTTTGAACACAAAATGCGCATATTAGTTGCACGATAGAAAACACACTAGGTTCTCATAAGTAGTTGCAAGATGGAAAACACAGTGGCTTGTGACTCACTTCTCATGTCTTCTTCAATGAGCACTTTCTTTTATGGAGACTATAACGAAACACTATTTTCAACTTCACCTTCGTATTTTTTAAAAAACCCTTACTTTTAGCAAAACACTTCATTCGAATATTTGTTCATATGTTTCAAACACAAAATTCACATATTAGTTGCACGATGGGAAACACACTAGGTTCTGAGAAGTAGTTGCAGGATGGAAAACATAGTGGCTTGTGACTCACTTCTCCTATCTTCTTCAATGAACACTTTCTTTTATGCAGACTGTAACAAAACACTATTTTCAACTTCACCTTCATATTTTTTTAAAAACCCTTACTTTTAGAAAAACACTCCATTTGAATATATGTTCATATGTTTCAAACACAAAATGCACATATTAGTTGCACGATGGAAAACACATTGGGCTCTCATAAGTAGTTGTAGGATTTCACCTTTGTATTTTTTAAAAAACCCTTACTTTTAGCAAAACACTCCATTCAAATATTTGTTCAGATGTTTCAAACACAAAATCCACATATTAGTTGCATATTGGGAAACACACTGGGTTCTGAGAAGTAGTTGCAGAATCGAAAACATAGTGGCTTGTGAATCACTTCTCGTGTCTTCTTCAATGAGTGCTTTCTTTTATGCAGAAAGTAACGAAACACTATTTTCAACTTCACCTTCATATTTTTTTAAAAACCCTTACTTTCAACAAGACACTCCATTCAAATATTTTTTCAAATTTTTTGAACACAAAATGTTCATATTAGTTGCACGATGGAAAACACATTGGGTTCTTAGAAGTAGTTGTAGGATGGAAAACATAATGGCTTGTAAATCACTTCTCGTGTCTTCTTCAATGAGATCTTTCTTTTATGTAGACTGTAACGAAACACTTTTTTCAACTTCACCTCCATATTTTTTAAAAAACCCTTACTTTAAGCAAAACACTCCATTCAAATATATGTTCATATGTTTCAAACACAAAATGCACATATTAGTTGCATGATGGGAAAGACCCTATGTTCTAAGAAGTAGTTGTAGGATGGAAAACATAGTGGCTTGTGACTCACTTCTCGTGTCTTCTTCAATGAGAGATTTCTTTTATGCAGAATGTAACGAAACATTGTTTTCAACTTCACCTTCTTATTTTTTTAAAAACCCTTACTTTCAGCAAAACACTCCATTTGAATATTTGTTCATATGTTTTGAACACAAAATGCACATAATAGTTGCACAATGGGAAACACACTAGGTTCTAAGAAGTAGTATCAGGATGAAAAACACAGTGGCTTGTGACTCACTTCT
Source organism: Sequoia sempervirens (assembly GCA_007258455.2). Lineage (NCBI taxonomy): Eukaryota > Viridiplantae > Streptophyta > Pinopsida > Cupressales > Cupressaceae > Sequoia > Sequoia sempervirens. Next base: position 9,267 of record VDFB02152296.1, read on the forward strand.
CGTGTCTTCTTCAATGAGTACTTTCTTTTATGCAGAAAGTAACAAAACACTATTTTCAACTTCACCTTTGTATTTTTAAAAAAACCCTTACTTTCAGCAAAACACTCCATTCGAATATATGTTCATATGTTTTGAACACAAAATGAACATATTAGTTTCATGATGGAAAACACACCGAGTTCTAAGAAGTAGTTGCAAGATGTAAAACACATTGGCTTGTGACTCACTTCTCGTGTCTTCTTCAATGATCACTTTCTTTTATGCAGATTGTAACGAAACACTGTTTTCAACTTCACCTTCATATTTTTTTAAAAACTCTTACTTTCAACAAAACAATCCATTTGAATATTTTTTCATATGTTTCAAACACAAAATGCACATATTAGTTACATAATGGAAAACACACTGGGTTCTCAGAAGTAGTTGCAGAATGGAAAACACAATGACTTGTGACTCACTTCTCATGTCTTCTTCAATGAGCACTTTCTTTTATGTAGACTATAATGAAACACTATTTTCAACTTTACCTTCGTATTTTTTTAAAAACCCTTACTTTTAGCAAAACACTCCATTTGAATATATGTTCATATGTTTAGAACATAAAATACACATATTAGCTGCATGATGGAAAACACATTGGGTTCTCAGAAGTAGTTGCAGGATGGAAAACACAGTGGCTTGTGACTCACTTCTTGTGTCTTCTTCAATGATCACTTTTCTTTTATGCAAACTATAACAAAACGTTGTTTTCAACTTCACCTTCGTATTTTTTAAAAAACCCTTACTTTCAACAAAACACTCCATTTGAATATATGTTCATATGTTTCGAACACAAAATGCACATATTAGTTGCACTATTGAAAATGCATTGGGAGAAGTAGTTGTAGGATGGAAAATATAGTAGCTTGTGAATCACTTCTCGTGTCTTCTTCAATGAGTGCTTTCTTTTACGCAGACTGTAACGAAACACTATTTTCAACTTCACCCTCATATTTTTTTAAAATCCCTTACTTTCAACAAAACACTCCATTCAAGTATATGTTCATATGTTTTGAACACAAAATGCACATATTAGTTGCACGATGGGAAACACACTGAGTTCTGAGAAGTAGTTGCAAGATGGAAAACACAGTGGCTTGTGACTCACTTCTCATGTCTTCTTCAATGAACGCTTTCTTTTATGGAGACTGTAAAAAAACACTGTTTTCAATTTCACCTTTGTATTATTTTAAAAACACTTACTTTCAGAAAAACACTCCATTCAAATATGTGTTCATATGTTTCAAACACAAAATACACATTAGTTGCACAATGGAAAACACACTAGGTTCTCAGAAGCAGTTGCAGGATGGAAAACATAGTAGCTTGTGACTCACTTCTCCAATATTGTTCAAAGGGATAATTGTTACTCCTGTATGTAGATATCATATTTCAAGTGGGAGCTTTTGTATTTGTTTTGTATCCACTGCCGCATTACACAAATTCCCTCCTCCACCAACCTCCAATCCAGCTACTATTGTGGCATCTTAAACTTTTATTAGATGTGCAACAAGACCTTTCACTTTTGACCTATCAATTGTGTGACAACACCTTCCATTGTTGTCTTTTTTTTATGAAATTCATGTCTTTTAGCTTGTAGCTCTCTCTGAATAGCATTCAGCTCCTCTTCTTTTCACCATGACAACTTCTTCTTGTGTTTTAATTCATTTTCTAAGTGGTTAATTTTAGTGTGCGCTTGTTCTAATCCAATTTGAGCATTTCCAGCTATTGTTTTTGCAATGTTTTTATGATTAGAGTATGCAGATGTTTCTTTTTGCAAGCTCATTAGGGAACTTGTTTTTGTTTTCGGATAAGACTTTCATGCCTCCACCCAACTGATTGTCTTTGTTTGCACTTAGATCTGATATTTCCTTTTACTTTTCATCCATTTCTAGTTGTATTTGTTCCATGGAATTGCTAACTTAAAGAATTCTTTCTTTCCTTTATTTGTTCAACCCCACTTATAGCATCATTTCTCTCTTTCTCTTCTTGCACAAATTCATATGCAATGAAAAAAAAGCAATCTGCTCCAAAAAAAAGTTGGAAAGAAGCAAACCAAAGTAAATTAGATAGATAATGTTTTGACTGAAGAGATTGTCCCTACTCCTGACAAGTGGAGGAAGGAGCATGTGTAGTATGTGCAAGGGGAAAATGGAAATGCAAAAGGGGATTAACTCTAAAGGTTTTCTATTGCATACGAATTTGTGCAAGCAAATAAAGAGAGAGAGATGATGCTATAAGTGGGATTGAAAAAATGAAGGAAGAAAATAATTCTTGAAGTTAGCAATTGCATGGAACAAATACAATTGGAAATGGATGATAAGGAAAAGGAAATATTAGATCTTAGTGCAGAAAAAGAGAATCAGTTGGGTGGAGGCATGAAAGTCTTATTTGAAAAGGAAGAAAATTTCCCTAATGAGCTTGCAAAAAGAAACATCTACATACTCTAATCATAAACACACTGCAAAACAATAGTTGGAAATGCTCAAAGTGGAGTAGAACAAGTGAACACTAAAATTAACCACTTAGAAAAGGAATTAAAACACAAGAAGAAGTTGTCACAGTGAAAATAAGAGGAGCTTAATGTTGTTCGGAGAGAGCTACAATCTAAAAGATAGGAATTTCATAAAACAAAGACAATAATGGAAGGTGTTGTCACACAACTGATAGGTCAAAAGTGAAAGGTCTTGTTGCACAACTAATAAAAGTTTAAGATGCCACAACAATAGTTGCATTGGAGGTTGGTGGAGGAGGGAATTTGTGTAATGCGGTAGTGGATACGAAACAAATAGGAAAGCTCCCACTTGAAATAGGATATCTACATACAGGAGCAATGATTATCCCTTTAAACAAAATCCAATACCGTACCATTTCCTCCACAACTCAACAATCACCAGCCAAATTGTTGAGCATTGGAAATGCAAGGCTGCCACTATCTCTTGTTGCATATGAAGATGGAATTGAACCACCCATGCCATTTTTATTTCCTAGTGCATAATTTTGCATCAATTTAGATGCTGCAAAGGGGACATTTTTCAGCCAGTTGCTCTTCATATTGGCCGAAGTGAATGGTGAGGAGGTGAATAGTACACTTGGGGGAAATACTTTTTCATTTGTACAATACATTATTGATTATCCTATTTCCACTTAGGCATCATATTCCTTCATTTATATTTCATGCTATCTACTTTATCCATCCACCTTCCTTTGATCTTGCATAAAGTATTGGGCCAAAATACCAAGAAATTGAATCTAATGCATGCTTTATACCATGTGTGTCTTCCATCCTCCATATCACATGTCTTCCATGTCTTGTTTCCTTTCATGTCCATTTATCTTCCATATTCATGTCATTTCATTATAACTTGTCATACCTCTTACCATGGGGGCATGGTATTACTTTGACATGCCATCTGTAATGCCCTGCCACGCAACCCTAGGGAAAGTAGCAATTAACAAGTCAAACGCAATATTTTTTTTTTGTTTAAGTAAAATTATCATGTAAGTTCACTACCTATTTCCAACATCCCCTAAGGTTATGAGATTGAGATTATTTAAACCAAAAAAGTTACATAAATTAAAACATAACATTTATTTACTTATCAAATTAAATGCACATGCATTCCATACATGATATAAATTACATCAAAGACATAAGCGATTCCACATAATTCCAATAATATGAATTACAATATGATTACAACACTCATTCCCCGAATGAGGTAATTCTAATGTCCAAAGTTACAAATTACATCTTCCACCTCGATACAAAGAGGGGTAATAAATTATAATATTAACTAAAAGGAATAAAGCATGAAAGAATTGGATCCCACAAGCTCTCCAACTGGAAATCTCATCCACATGAACAAGAAGATGACCCAACAGACTAGATGCATGTTCCTCCCAACCATGTGATACCTAAAGGCTCACCCCCCATACTAGGACATAGTAACAAGGAATCCTAGGCAAGACCATCTACCTCTAGACACAGGTTAACTCACACTAACACAACCAATCACATGAACTAAACGACCATACGAATAACACAAGTACAACTCTAACATCACTGACATAAGTCACATTGCTTCCAGGAATAAAATAGATCGAGAATGATAAGAAGACCAAACTCACAAAACCAAATACCAACTGTTGTTGTAGAAATCACACAGCTCGATAAGGGATCTCCTCTGGGAATCTTCATAGGCTTCGGCCCCCACTATGGGTTATCCTGGTGGCCTCTACTGAATCCAGGCACCTATGCTCACTCATGCGGAATCAAATACCTCTCGTAAAGACAAGATAGATGACCTTTCCATACCAGGCCTTCTTGTCTCATCCCAAGTCTATACAAGCCCTTGCATCCATGAGCAAGGCACAATTAATCTTTTTTAGTGTTTGATGCAACCTAAGCTTCTAAAATTTTGTTATGTTATCACTGAATTAACTAACTTGCAAAGAGTTACATTGACACCACTTTGTGTGTTAGCCCTCATTGTAAGCCACTCCTCTAAGACAACAAGTGGAATAACTCCACACCTAAGGGTACACAAGTGCAACCTAAGGAGAATGACTCTTATACAAGACATCAAGTCCACACATCTCGTTCACAATAACTGGGTATAATACTGGATACGTTTAGATGCACTACCCAAGGTACTCCAAAGGTTGACTATCATAACGACAACCCATACAATAAACGAAACCCCGTCTGGAAGACTTCAGAACAATTGACCCAATTACCCCAACATCAAGAATGAAAAAAAATTGCTAGAAAGCACTTCAGGCAATTAAATCAACTAAGGTTAGGATTTCCTAAATTCAATCAATCTCAATTTATGTTACTTGCAATTATCCAAAAAAATACATCAGATTTATTTCACGACATTGAGGAATTTAAAATCAATATTATAACTCTGAGTTTCTCAATCATATTCAATAATCTAAACAACTTGATAAATAAACACATTTGATTAAAATAAATCAATCTTTATTTCAACTACGCTAAAATAATCAACTTAAATTTAACTATATTAAATACCCATATATATTAAATATATATATATAAGTGTATATTTAATGCATATACAACTTTATATATATATGAATATATCATTATCATTTAAATATAACTAATTTAACCTCAACTAATTTATTTATTTAAAAATACATAATGCATATATACATTATATATATATATGCATGCAATATATGTATACTATATATATACATAATATATATAAATAATTAATTATAAAAATAAAATTATTAAAATATTAAAATAATATATATATACATATAATATATATATATATTATATATATAATATAATATTATTATATATATAATATAATATTATTATTATATATAATATATATATATATTATAATATATATAATATATATAATATATATATTATAATATATACTATTAAATTAATATATAAAAACAAAACTAATTTTTATTTTTTAATAATAAAAAAAACTAAAGCATATTAGTGGGGGTGAGGCGCCTCCCATATGGGAGTGGCCACGCTGCCCACGCGACCTCCCCACATGGGGGTGCTATGTGGGCAACGCCGCTACATGTAGGCAGCAGCGCTGCTCCACATAGCGCCTCTCATATGGGAGCGTTGTGGGAGCAGCCCCCCACTCCCCTCTTCACTATAAAAAACAAAAAACAAAAAAAAAGTTAATAAGATTTTGTTTAAAAACAAAATTTTCATACACAGAATTTTTTGTGTTTATTTTATTAAAAAAATAGATTTTTTTTCTCAGAAATAAAATAAAACACAGTATATTTATAAATATACTTGTGTGTATATATTTATATATACTAGAATATATATATATATATATACACAGGTATATTTATAAATATATATACCCAAATATCCATTTTTAGTCAAATTGTGAAATTGATCAACAGAATTTTGAAATGAAATTAATAAATTGACAATGCAACAAATGGTTTAAATTTCAGTTTGATATGAATATTTTCTTTTGGTTTTCTTTCAATTTCTCATTGTGTAATTCTTGTTTTGTTTTCTTTTCCAAAATTTCAACAAATGTTTGCAAGTATTGAACAAATTGACATGGGTTTTCCATTGAAACTTAATCAACATATTAAAAAAAATTCAACAACATAACAAAGATTTTGAAACTCTTTCAAAATGAAAAAAAAATCCAAGAACCTGATTTTTTTCTCCAAAGCTTGATGAAATCAAATGGTGCTTCCAGATCTATTTCTAGCCCACCAAGAAATTCAATCTTCTTCTTCAAAATCCAAATCAAGCCACAGCAAAAACCTTCACCAAATTGAAAAATTTCCCTAAAATGGAAATTCCAAATTATATGAAATTTTATTTCCTAAAATAGAGTTTTCCCCAAATTTTTAAATCCTTAAAATAAATATCTCATATATATTAAATATATTGCAATTTGGAGATATTTATTTTTTGAAATTTAAAACAAAAATAAATATCTCATATATATTAAATATAATGCAATTTGGAGATATTTTCATTTTTGAAATTTAAAACAAAAATAAATATCTCATATATATTAAATATATTAAAATTTAGAGATATTTTCTTTTTTTGAAATTCAAAACAAAAATTATTTTCCAAATGAAATTTCATGCATTTAAAAATTTCTTTTTACAAAAAGCATTCAAAATTTTGAAAAGAAATTATTTTACCTATTAATTTTCAAAAAGTGAAATTTAAAACATATTTCCATTTTTTAATTTAAATCTAAATATCAATAATGTCAAAACAACTAACTTAATTTAATTTATCACTATTAACTTAATTAATCAATAATTAAATCTAATCCAAGATTAGATTATTTTATTAATTAAATTAAATTAATCACTAAAATAAATAACATTTCAACATTGCAACTAGATAAATTTAATCATCATTTTAACTACACCCGCCATTTAATAACCTTTATAATTTGAATTTAAATAAACACCCAAGGTGAAATGGACAATATTAAAGCAACTAAACCCGACTACAACCTGATGGCACACTATGACGAGGGTGATGACATGACACTGAAAACCTAGCTACTATCTCCCAATCATTTACTGTCGGTCAATGGACATGCTCAAACCTGTGAAATCAGGTGGAGTCGATGTCCTGTACCTATGAACCTGCGAACAAAGAGTATATAGAACATACATATATATGATATAATAAAACACACCGTGAAGAGAAAATCTCAGAATCATAGGGCACTCGCAAGCGAGTGATACAATCCCATCCTCTTCACCAATACATCCTTTCTAACTAACGATCTAACATCAATAATATAATAAAGGCATAAAGCATCTTTAATTAAATATCGGCTACGCTAATTCAAAACATGCCATAATGATAACATCAAAGTAAAATACCATCACATCAAAATATCACATACACATTGCTTAACAATTGCTATCAAATAGAACCAAGTACCATAGTCAAAGTGCTAATAGAAATAAAGCATACATAGAAGAACACTGTTCGATCAAAGAGAAAAATGGAGGGGTACTACATCATCTTTGGAGTCCTCCATAGGTCCTCTATTTCTCCTTTGTATAAGAGTAAGCATTTCAGGTACCCTTGTCATTCGATCCATCCACCCATAGCATTCCATACTTTGATCCATCTATCTTCATCCTCCATATAAGGTGTATCCTTACATGTCCTATCATTTACCCATATCATTGATCCCTATCCATCCATATGTCCTTTGGTTTTTAGCTTGACTAAGGAATAACATCTTGCTTATCATTATTATTTAAAATCTTATTAATCATTGTGTTATCATTGTTATGACTAAAACATTTAAACAAACCATAAACTCTTTAACATACTTAAACATTCAGCTTTACTGAGTCACAACCCCACTATGTTTTCCATCCTACAACTGTTTTGTGCAATGGTCCTTATCATATGCATTAGCATTTGCATTTTTCATTATCATGATCTTGCATATTTATCATTTCCATACTACAGGCATGACAGCTTGTGCTTTATCTTAACTCTTGTCTCTTGTCTCCATCAATATCATTATCCTTTTATATCTTTTCTTTTGTTGTCACATTTTGAGGAAGCTTGAGGATCTCTACAGTTTGTTGTGTATGAAGGAGAGTGAGGAATGGGGCATGAGATTTTCTTATGTGTATGTATCGAGTCAGTCTGCCCTATGATTATTACAAAAAGCATAACCAATAACAAAGGGGGAATTGTTCCACTCTATGATGAAAGAAATGATCACTTCATAGCCTTTCCATTCCATTCATTTCCATATCTAGCCTTCCATATCCTTTCCTCCCATATCGAAACATTTCATAAACCATTTATATACTTTCCTTGCATCGCATCAATGCATTGCATTCCTTTCTTATTTGGATCCACCTTGGTCATTTATATTTCTATATCTTGCATTTCATTTTCTACCTACAACTCAAAAATGATGAATCAATAGCATTTCCATTCCATTCATTTGCATATCTAGCCTTCCATATCCTTTCCACCCATATTGAATACTTTTCGTAAGCCATTTATATGCCTTGCTTGCATCTAATCAATGTGTCACATTCCTTTCTTTGTTGCACCCACCTAGGTCATTCATATTTGTAAATATTGCATATCTTTATCTATGTATAGCTCAAAAATACCTTCCTATATCATAACAAAATTCACACCATGTCATACAAAGAACAATATGAAGGAAATATCAAGGTTATGCAATCAAAGAATGAGGGCTTGGAAGATAAATATCATAACATAAAGTTGTATTGAAGGGATTTTTTTTAAAAGTCTTTTGTAAGACTTGTTTTATGGAGAGCCACAAGTGTCACTGGTTCCTTCTCTTAGTCTTAAGGAATTTTTTTTCTTGCTTAAGTTTTTGAGTTTCCTTTTTTTTTGGTTGTCGGTTCTTGAGAAGAAAGTAAATATTATTGTTATCTTTCATATTCTTTGTTATTCTTTGATATAAATCTATGAAACCCTCTTTGGACCCTTCTTATGAGAACTTGACTTGGTTGTGATTAGTTTCTTCGAATCGATTTCTTTAAACAAGTAATAATATAGTAAAGGTTTACATAACAATTGCATCATGGAAAACATAGTGGGTTGTCATTGACTTCTTCTTTTTTTGTAGAGTGTAAGAAAACAATGTTTTGAAGTTCACCTTCTTGTTCTATGGCAGCCCTTAGTTTTAGAAAAATAGTCCATTTCAATATTTTTTCATATGTTTGGAACACAAAATTTAGATAACAATTGCATAATGGAAAACACAGTGGGTTGTGGCTCACTTCTTATTTTTATGCAAACTACATAAGAAAAGAATGTTTTCAAGTTCACCTTCTTGTTTTATGACAACCCTTAGTTTCAGCAAAATAGTCCATTTCAATATATGTTCATATGTTTTGAACACAAAATTTACAAAACAGTTGCATCATGGAAAACACAGTGGGTTGTGGCTCAATTCTTATTTTTTTGCAAAGTGTAAGAAAATAATGTTTTGAAGTTCACCTTTTTGTTTTATGACAACCCTTAGTTTTACATATGTTTCAATATTTGTTCATATGTTTCAAACACAAAATTTACATAACAGTTGCATCATGGAAAACATAGTGGGTTGTGGCTCACTTCTTATTTTTCTACAGACTGTAAGAAAAAAATGTTTTGAAGTTCAACTTCTTATTTTATGACAACCCTTAGTTTCAGAAAATAATCCATTTTAATATTTGTTCATATGTTTCGAACACAAAAAAAATGCACATAAGAGTTGCAAGATGGAAAACATACTTGGTTGTGATTCACTTCTCAATTCTTCTTCACTGACCACTTTCTGTTATGCACACTATAACAAAATAATGTTTTCAACTTGACCTTCATATTTTTTAACAACCCTTACTTTCAAAAAACATGGTAATAATATTTGTTCATGCGTTTGGAACACAAAATGCACATAATATTTGCACGATGGAAAACACATTGGGTTGTGAGTGACTTTTCAATTCTTCTTGAATGATCACTTTCTTTTATATAGACCGTAACAAAAAAATGTTTTGAAGTTCACTGTCATATTTTCACTCTTCATTAAACCACTCAAATTCACTTGTTCTCACCCTTTAACAACTAGGGTTCCATTCCCCATCATTCAAATGACCTTTTCAAACTTTTCCAAACTTCTAAACACAACAAAATACTCTCTCACATCAAGACTAGCCTGCCCTACCTTATTCTCAGACAATTTCTCCTAGTTACCAACTATTTCCTTATTCTCAAGGCTCATAATTCACTATTTCAATAGGGAAATATGGATAAACCCTTATAAATTCTCTATCAATCTTAATCCATGTTACCTACCCCCACTCCTAACTCATTCAGGCCCATTCCACCAAGAAACAGTTGATACAAAAAGTTGGAATGGTTTGTCAATCCATTTTAACAATCAAACCCTTAACCCCTATTTTCTGGCCACTTGAAGGAAATGATGTGTTAAATTCACAAAAAAAACCCCAAAATCAATCAAAAAAACTTTGAAAGGAAGCTATAACATATGATTACTATTCCACATGAAAATCAGTTCAATGGCAGCATGTACAGAACTGTACCAGGTCTGTAAACTCAGAATTTAGTAGAAAATAACAAGAAACATAATAATTTTTATTGAGTTTCTTCTCTAAAGCCTTTGACAAGCTCCTCCAATGAGTTCACCACATATTTATACCTCAAATGAAACCTACCAATGCATAAAACTACATGTACAACTACCTAACCCTTGGCATTCGATGATTTTACATTTTTTGCATTTTTACAAAATTGTCTTGACAACATTTTATCAAATTTACAACATTTCTCCTAATAACCACATAATGACTCAAAACCACAAAAAACATTATAAAAGGGCCTCACTTTTCCTTATTCAACATTATTATGACACTATCTACCTATCTAGACTCTTTTCATTAAATTGAGCAATAAGGTGCTAAGTACCAATATTGCAACTCTCTCCGAATAGCATTAAGGTATTCTTTTTACCGTGATAGCTTCTTCTTGTGTTTTAATTCATTTTCTAAGTGTTTAATTATTGTATTTCAATATGGAAGGTGAATAACATTAGACATATGCATTATGCAATATCACAGGTACACTTAACAAGGTATGAACAAGCAAGAACTTTTTAGTAGATAAAGGTCATGAACATTGAACCAATAGTAGGACAGTTGCACAACATTTAACTAAACCTATGGTCAACACTCTCTTTTCCATTATCAATTTTATTCCCAATTTCATCCATGAAGAACTTCTTCAATCTATAGATCCTTTTGTTAGCCATAGCTCTAATCCATAATTTCCATTTCTTTCATCAATGAATTACATATCTTTGATCGATGAAGAACTTTGTCAACCTGTGCATCCATCAATTCTATATCTTTGATTGGTTATTTCGAGCTTGACGACCTTCATCAAGAATGAGGAGGCCTATGTTGTGTAAAAGTAGGTTTCCAATATGCTTAGCCTCTTCAGGAAGGCTCAAATTTGTGCCACAAGTTAGGCATAGAAAAATATTGCAGCCAATAGCAAGCACACTTTTTCTTCTATGCCAGTCAGGAAGCATCACCAAACACCTCAAATTTTTCATTTTTTTTCCCATGATATGGTTTCTCTTATCCAACTTTATAATCTCATCATATTCATAGTTGGAATGAATTTCATTTGTAAAGGTCATTGATCTATTTAGCATGTAAACTAGAATATCAATACTCCAATTCTTGAACTCTCTTTCGCAAGGGAAAAGCATTTTTTTGGAGCAATAATCAAAGGCCTGCTTAAGCCCTTACAAAAAACTTATAAGAATACCTTTAAGTATTGCTCCAAAAAACATGCTTTTCCTTTGGGAAAGAGAGTTCAAGAAGTGGAGTATTGACATTCTAGTTTACATGCTAAATAGATCAACCTTTGCGAATGAAATTCATTCCAACTATGAATATGAAGATATTATAAAACTAGCTAAGAGCAACCAAAACATGGGGAAAATTTTGAAAATTTTGAGGCATTTGGTGATGCTTTGTGAGTGGCATAAAAGAAAAAGTGTGCTTGTTATTGGCTACAATCTTTTTGTATACCTAACTTGTGATACAAATTTGAGCCTTCCTAAAGAGGCAAAGCATATTGGAAACCTGCTTTGATAGATCCCAAGCCTCCTCATTCTTATCAAGGTCACCAAGCTCAAAATAGACGATCAAAGAAATGGAATTCATGCCAAAAAGGTTAATTGAAAACTGCACATTATAGTGTGAAGAACTCTTTTCCATAATAACTTCAAAAATATTTTCACCACATGTTATCTAGTAAGGCCAAATTTTGTTAATTGTTGCATGGGTAATCAAAAATTGAAAGCTATCAGTGACACTTGCTCAAGTTATGGCTAACAATAGGATGTACACATTGAGGAAATTCTTCATGGATGAAATTGGGAAAAAAATTGATCATGGAAAAGAGAGTGTTAACCATAGGTTTACTTAAATGTTGTGGTGACTATCCTACTATTGGTTCAACGTTCATGACCTTTATCTACTGAAAATTTCTTGCTCATTCATACCTTGTTAATTCTACCTATGATATTGCATATGACTGATGTTCTTCACCTTGAAATGTCCATACTGAAATACAATAATAAATAGTAATAAAGTAAATAGAGTAATACAAAATACTTCCAATAAACACTAATCAAGAGTAATACAAGGTACTTTACAACACCCTATGTTTTACAACTGTGAGTGGGTTGTTGTTTTCACAACACCATGTGTTTTACAATCTGTAGTTTTACAAAATAGTAATCAAGAATTAAATAGTAATAAATAGTAATAAAGAGTGATAAAAAATACAGTAATAAACACTAATAAAGAGCAATACAAAATCTCATTCATTCAACTGTAGTGTTTCAAAAGAGTAATACAAAATCAAATTCAAATTTTTAGTTTCCATTTTTCATTTAACAAGTCTTTCGACATCCTACTCAAATTCACTCTTTACATTTTCTCTTTACTTTTGTGCCCTCATTGGAGCAACAGGGGCATCCTATTCCAATCCACTCAATAACCCTTTCATCATTTGATGAAACTGGTGTGGGTGGTCAAGCAGTGTGCATAGGGCAAGATCCATCTCCTATATGTCCTCTTTTATGTGTGGCTCAACAACATGAACATGGAATTGCATTGCTTAGTCAAAAAAATGATCACCCTAATGTTGTATGGCACTACTAAATGTTTGTTGTAGAAACCTCATATATAAGGATAATTGAGGCAATGAATGTGGGAAGATGCCACCAATGAGGTAGACACCCTAATCAACATCATATATTTCCAATGCTTCCTCAAGCTAAACATGATTGACCACATGTCTCCAAACATAATTTTCACACAAAATATGAACTTGAATATGGTTTTTCAATAGGTCCATGCAGTTTGACAAGAAACTGCATGCCACATTAGCCTCTAAATATGAGAGTACAAGTTTGGTGGGCCCAAGAAATCTATCGATCTTGCAAATGGCATCCTCCACCATACGACAATTGAATTTGAAGGCACGATGCAGCCTCTCCATACTGAAGGGACTATCATTTTCTTCCTCATTGTTGCAGGGAATTTTCCCAATGTGAATTCTTGAGTTCAACATTTTTGGTTATGTTGTCAAAAAATAAGGGAAAAAAAGTTAGTAATAAATAGCACTGCAAGCATCTAGAAAAAAAACTAATATTTAATTCAAACTATTGATTCATCAACTACTTCACAGGATAAATAAACATCACAAAAAATTTATGAAAATAAAATCTCTTAGTTAGATGAATACTGTTTGTAAAACTACATATTGGAAAACACGGGGTGTTACAAAAAATTGCAACCCACTAACTCTTGAAATGTATTCCTTTATGGACTGTGATATACTTTTGAAACTCATCCATAAACATGAAAACTCCATTACCACATGTTTATCCCTTTATCATTTGAAAGTATTCAATACATTCAAAACTCTATCCCTTAGCAAGTTGGAAACATAGTGTGGGATGTCAAAATGCATTAAATATTTGTAGGTTGGAAAACACAGTGTGGGATGTCACACTGATACATTTTCACTCAAAATCTGACAAAAGTTTGTCAAAATTTCGACGAACTTTCATTGGAATTATTTCATTGATTTTCCGACGAACTTTAAAATGTCAAAATTCTGACCCAGCATCGTCGACTAGGTCGGAATTTTGACATTTCAAAGTTTTCAAAAAATTGATGAAATAATTCCAACAAAATTTTGTTGAAATTCTGATGAACTTTTGTTGAATTTTGAGTCAAATTTTATCAATGAGTACATTCTTTTATGAATCTCCCACTTGAAATGGGACATCTACATACATGAGTAATGAGAGTAATGATTATCCCTTTCAAAAAATCCAAGCCCATACCATTTCCTCCTATGCCATTTGTATTTCCTAGCGCATGAGTTTGTAGTAATTCAAATGCTACAAAGGGGACGTTTTTCAGCGAAGTGCTCTCCCTATTGGCCGAAGTGAATGGCAAGGAGGTGAATGGTATGTGCTTGGATTTTTTTCAAAGGGATAATTGTTACTCATGTATCTACATGTCCTATTTCAAGTGGGAGATTCATAAAAGTATGTACTGACATCCCACACTGTGTTTTCCAACCTACAAATATTCAATGCATTTTGATTTACCATCATATCACAATTTTGAAACTGACATTTTAGTCCACTGAAGAGTTGTACTAAATTTTCTAGTTGAGTTTCATGAAATTCTCAATATCTAAAAACACAAGAGTTTCATTGCAACCATACTATCTATGTATAATGGAAAGTTGGAAAACACTATGTGATATACAACGTACAACCCACTATGTTTTCAATAGGGTTAAAATGTATAAATCTATTATTTCCTTCAAACCCTACATAAAATGTCGGGTATTGACTCAAAGCTAATTTATTTTCATTTTGTTTGGGTAAATTTTTTATTATCTTAGATCTATAACTTAATCCATGTTGGCATTGTGGTTAGTTATTGTCAAGCTCCATTCATATGATTACAACTGCTGGATTGCATTGTGTCAAGTGTTAGTTGTTCCTATCATGGTTCAATTTTCTTTATCATTTGGGAACACAAGTTATAATTTCAAATATATTTATGATATACTATTATGTTAGGAAATTAGGCATTTTCTCAAGGAAGCATTGATTAATATTTGTTAAAAACATTTCAGTTTTGTAACTGTTACCTCTTAAGGGACATTTAGAGAAGAAAGTTACTTTTCAGTTTGAAAAGATACTCTAGTTCAGTAATCCATAACATTATATATATATATATATATATATATATATATATATATATCCTTCCATGTATTCTTTTGAAAAGATGGTGAGTAGGAAAGAATTATTATTCTTAGTTTAGAAATGGCATTTCATTGATTCATATTTGAAAGTTATTTGGATAGCACATTCAATGTTTTGTGAAAATAATCAATTATGTTGTACTTAAACTTTTGGATCTGAACCTTGAGTGATGTGAGATCTGAATATTTTGTAAAAGGAATAGAAGTGATACTTTTTGTATCATTAAAACATTGATTGAAAATGTTGATATATAGCCAACAAAGCATTGTAAACAACAATTTTTGAGATTAAGCCAGTGAGGAAATTTTTGAGTGGTTTTTATACCCCAAGAGGGTTTTCCACTCAAGACAAATAGGTTGTTATAGTCTCATGCATGTTTTATAGTTGTGAAGGTTTTTGAATTGTTTTAATATTACTTATCTCAGTGTAATGATTGCATTCAATTCATGAATATGTTAATCATTGAAATATAAAGAGCATATATTATTCAGATTCATTAAAGGCAAAAATGTACCTAAGACACTGACTAAAATAGTACTTTCATATTAATGAAGTTTGTTAAGTTGGCTTTAAATGAATTTCCTCCTGTTATCATATGTGTTTCATTATTTTTGTCTAATTTATTAATTTTACTTATATTTTAATGAGTAGGTGTTACAATGACAATCCATATTGAATCAACTATAATATCGATTATCATGGCATTCCATCACTATGAGGCTAGATTTCTTTGAGGCATTCTATGAAACATTTCACTATGGGGTAAGTGCACCAAGATGGTTCCCAAAAAAGGGGCTTAAGTGGCCACTTTTTTCTGAAATTAGGAAATACTGACCTTGGACGTGAAATTGAGGATAGCTACACTCAAAAAATTTTGATGGAACAAAAACAAGGACCGCAGTGCTCCGAGTCTACTTTCTAAACTACTAATTTATTTTGAAAATGGTTGAGATTAAGGGTTCAAAAGAGGGACACACACAAATTGATGTTGTTTCTGTCAGAAAAACATAACATAGCAACTCTTGTGTGACCCGAGCACGGTGGACTTTTTTTTAGTATTTTAAAATCACTCCAGTCAGAAGTTAGATAACAGTATGTAGTAAGGACTGGATATTTTCTGATAATTTTTTAATGAATATTTGATTTTTTATTAATTTTCTAAGTGGGCACTTCC
>VDFB02152298.1:0-14349 GCA_007258455.2 Sequoia sempervirens
TGGTGTTGTCACTGTGACTTATGATGTTTTTTGTAACCTTCTTGTAACGCCGTGCTGTGTGAACCCCAAAGGACAATTAAACAATAATTATTGCACAATTTTTTTTATTTTTTTATTTTTTTAAATTAACAAAACATACATGTAATACACATTAAGTCATGACATGAATTTCATTTAAGTAGATTCATTAGCACATACATCCCTTGGGGTACATAAAGAGTCATTACAGGAATTAGATCCATACAACAACAATAAAGAATAAAATCCAAAGATATAAAGTAAACATTAACAAATGTAACACTTACATGAAAAATTCATTGATAAGAAACCATGATTAACTCAACACATTAAACAACTTCCATGGCCAATATCCACACTGAGTTTAACTTTACATTTCAGTACAATGTTCTAGAGGTACAATGATACAATAGTGTTTCCAAACATAAATTTAAACCATACACAAGATAACATGATGCACCATATCATAACTGATTCCAAGACTGATACAACTCTGGAGTTGCCGCAACATAAACAATTCACACCTCTCGATCCTCAACAAGGGACCCAATGGGGTACTTAGCACGTTCCACCCCACCATGTGAGTCTAAAGACCCACCCCCCATGCTAGGAGCTAATAAGAAAGTGACCTCAACCAAGAACATCCAAATAGGGAACCACAAGACTCAACATCATACAAAAGTATCATAAAACTCAAGGATTACAATGACATAACCAACAACATCCAAGAGTCAACATAATAACTTAAAATCATAAATCTCATCACATAAATGAAAGCAATGACCAGTAAACAAGTAACCAAAGGATGATCATGAAACACTTCCAAATGAACTGAATTAATAAACATAATACAATTCCAAATTGCAATTAAACAATACAATAACATCATATCATAGTACCAAAATAGTACAAGGTCATAAGTCAAATATCACTGAGATCATCCAAGACCACAAAGTACACCAAAGATGTGTCAAGTCAATACTTCATAAATAAATATAAGTCCATTCAACCACAATACAAACCAACTACCATAACATACTTCCAGAGGAACACAATAAAGTAAAACACCTGGGCAACTAGGGGAGAGTGTCATCGCATGGCTTAACATGGATTCTCCAGACTACCTATTGCAAGGTACCACCTCCATCTACTGACGGATTATCTAGGCAACCAAGCACTAGGAACCACCTCCATCTATGGTTATCCAGGCTACCTATCTCAAGGAACTGCCCCATAGGGTTGCTCATGCGGAACCGTTAACCATTCATGAAGAAAAGGCAACAATCTTGCCAACCACGGCCTTCTCAATCCCCTTTAGCCTGTGATAGCACAAAAAGGCGGATGAGGCATCAATTATCTTTTTAATGTGATTCTACCCACCCCCTAGTTAATTACTTAGGTTTTCACTTATTAATCACACTCTAACGAGGGCTATCTTGGTGCCCCTTTGTGCACTAACCACCCACTTAGAGCCACTCTCCCTAGAGACCCAACAACATAAAAAACCAAGGGTTGTACAACATAACAAGAACATTAGATCACAATAGAGAAACATCCAAGGAATTACCCATCTCGCTATAAATACATAATCAAAATCTCAACGATTCCAGTACAACCCTTCAAAATCATGAAACAAAAACACTTGTCACATCAAGGGCACATAAAAGGAGAGACATTGGCCAACAATAAAACAAACAAGCCTCTGGAAGAATCTCAAAAAGTTTACACTAGGGTTTCCCATCAAAGAGCTGACAACAATAATTGCAAGACCTCAAATATCTATTTTCAATTCAAATATAATGAGTAAATAGACCAAAATAAGATCAAAAAATGAGACAACAAGATTTCCCATACCTCTGGAAGCCCAAAGACAAATCAAATACTCAAGGACTACCCAACGAGGGTAAGCCAAAGTAGTAAGAGTTTCAAATCAACTAACAACACAAATTTAAGAAATAGAAATCCTCTCAAAACCCAGGAGTAGCTCAAGAGAAATTCACACTGAGACAACACCATGAAAATTATCCTACACTCACCTACACTTCCAAGGCACCGAATTAAAGAACACCTTAAATACTCAACCACTCACAACTCCACAAAACACTCGCATAATAAACAACAACCAAAAATTCAAATGAGAACAATATTTAATAACCAATCCATTAACGACCAGAACTAAATAACTTTACAACTTACCCATCTAAATTACTCAATTAACTAAAACAATTCATGATAACCATCACAAGTATTCTAAAAGACTCATCCATAAAGAGAACTTACAAATCAACCATTAAATGAATATAAAGGAAGTCAATTTTCAAAAGATTAAAATCCCATTTCACCAATAACCTATCCAATTCAAGAATACCCTAATCAATCTCTAACCATGCCCATACATTCAAATTTCTCCTTTCTTCTATCAACATAATTGAAACTACTTAATAGTTGGGTAGTTAACTTATTATCATTTCATAACTACTTATGTTCAAAACATTATTTCCACTTTCCTTTCATCATACTAACTTAACACTTACTTCCAATATTTAAATTCATTGTGAAACCCACTTAAGACCAATTGTTTATACTTTTAAATGATAATAATAACAATACTCTAAATACTACATATTAAAACTTACCACCTTAAAATCTTAAATCCATCTAAATAAATTTATACACATAAATACATTTTAAAACCACTACATATTTATATATTTTAATTCTTTTTAACATTAGAATGACTAACAAGGATCAATCTTAACCAAATCTGGCATATATCCAGAGGTCTCTAACAGACTTCAAATGCCAAACCCTTTTTTTTTTGTACCTATATGGTGGTCGGATTCAGTAAATACAATTCAAGTCTTTTAGCCACTGCCTGCCATGTCATATCCAAGTTTATGATGGAACTATTCTAGTTATATTTTCACTCAGATATCTCCACACTATGACATGTATATATTGTTTAAAGCATTCTACTCTTTTACGAATCAATACCCATTGCCAAATTGAATGAAGTGTCATTTTATTCTAATTTGCGATCCCATAATAGCATGTCTATTGTACATTTATGTCTCTTAAACAATGGGAAAAGATATTTAGTTAAGCACAATTATAAATGTAGAATCTTCCAAATGAATAAATACTCAACAAGAAATAATACGAAGAGGTGATTTTTATTTGAGAAAAAACTACATCACCTCAGATGTTTAACAAGGTATACATATAAGGTGGAGTCACAAGTTTCCTCACCTGAACTGTATCATGTGACCTTCAAAACATGGAAGAATGCATGCAAGGGAGAAAATTGTGGATAAACTATGAAGGCTGTTATTTAGATGGAAATGCTTATAGCAAGAACCAAAGATGTCAAGAAATAGCAAAGAGAAATAGTAGGTGGATTGGCAAGGTTCATTTTACTCCTAAGCCTAATTGAATTAAAAACAACTGATTTCACTTCTTATCCCAGGTAGCAAAAGGAATCAGAGATTTTATTTAAAACTATACACCCTACCATGTTCAAATGCACCACTGTGACAGATTATCAATGAAATCAAAGAGATTATTTAAGTTTCTATCCCCTGCAAGTCTCAAAGCTATAGCTGGGATGGGTTGCTGATGCAGTGGCGGGAGCAATACCTTTCCAATAGCTTCTCTAAATGCACACATCAACTTCACTATTCCTTCCAACAAGAAACTTGATCACCCAACTCAACTCACACAACCAGACATGTTTGAAGGACTTGGGGATGCTGTGTACACTCTCAAAATGTCAAAAAAAGACCAAATAACCTGACTTTACACTCAAAAACTCCCATTCTTTCATCACTCTTACACAAGCCCATGCAACCTTGCAACATTGCCAAATAGGACAGTCAAAATAAAAACTTATTAAAGGCATTAACCAGACAATGAAATCAGGTTTTAGACTTCTAACAAGATCCCCCACAAGTTCCCAAAAGCACAGGATCAAACACCCAAAACAAATGTATCAAAAGATTGATTTACAAGCCATAAACAAGGCTTAACTAGGCATGTACAAGGAAGCTTTCAACTTGTCAAGGCACACCCCAACACCCCTAATGCCTTTAAAAGACTCCAACAGGTTCCCCAAGACCCCTTTCACATATTTCATTCATTCTATTTCTTTAAAATACTCAGAAATCAAAAGAAAAGCTTACAAATGATCATTTTCTGGACTGTTTCAAGGTAAAACCAGACCTAGGGCATCACATAACTTTTGCAAAACTCCATTTTTCAATATGAAACAAATTTCAGAATGTAAAGGAGTCCTAAATATACCAATCCACCAGTTTTTAGATTTTTCCCACGGTGGAAATGGGAATTACATCCATTTTGGTGACCAAACCCTTGTTTTGCAAGATTTCAGACCCACTTTCACTAAAATTGATGTAACTTATTCAATTCTTAATGAAAACGAGAAAAATCACCACCAAAAGAAATTAGATTCTTCCCTCTTTCAAACCATTTCAATTTGGAGTCCGTACAATGATGTACCAGACCGTACCAAGCACGGGATCAGGAAAAAAATGCTGTAAAAAACAGAAAAAACAAAGTTTTCTTCTTATTAAATGCTTCAAAACTTCAAAACTGCCAACAACAGCCCAACCTCGACCCAAGGGAGGCTTATTAAACTTGTTTCCCATCATTTACAACTGCCCTCAACTGATTTTTGAAGGAGGGAACCATTAGTTAATGAAATTACATCATTAATGCTGATTTTACACCAAATTTCCTTATGACAACTTTGCATTTTGAAGCAACTTTGCAATCCTAAAGACCTAAGACCTTAACAATCATTCAAATAACATTGAAACAACCTTATTACATTTTCAAGACCCCAAACCTTGCAAACTTACATAAAAATTCACATTTTTGCCTTCAAAGGCTACAAAAGCAACTTTTAGTGCAAAATTGCATTGTTGCATATTTTGACTCAAAACTCAAAAACTCACCCTAGATCTTGCTCAATGGTCTTGATTGACCTTATTAATGACAAAAAGACTCAAAAATACTAATTCTAACCTCCTAACAACATTTTTTCATTAAATGAGCAAAAATGGAGGATGAGGTGTAGGTGCTCTTGCACCATACACCCCCCCTAGAAAAGACTCATGCCTCATGAGTTGTGTTTGATACCACTGTCTCCAAGCTTCAAACAAGGTCCACTGATCCACAAAGCCACTCCACTGGTTCATGTAAACTGGAACTGCAAACAGCCCTGCACTTCTAGCATTTTGGAATGCATTGATACATGCATTTTCCCTCTTCTCTGTCCTCAGACCTGCAAACAGTCTTTTATCTTTTCCCTGACCAAGATTGAATTGTTTACTATGTTTTTCACCTGCATACAAACAAGGATTAGTAACTCTATGATCTTTGTTGTTTCCTTTGTCACCTTCATGCTGCAACTATCTTTTTGTCCCTGTTTTCCTTGTCTTTCACTCACTGCCTCATCAAGTTGTTTTGCCACTGTCAAATCAGACTTATGTACTGTACTTCCTGCAAAATTTGTTTGTTTCTCAGACCTGGTCTTAACTATAGGGCATTCAATGGTTCCTACTAACACATTCTCATGCAAACTCACTGTCCTCACCTTCTTTACCTCTGTATTTTCCTTTACATCTGTTATCCCTGTATTTTCAGTCTTAGAACTGATTACATGATCAGAATATTTGTTTTCCTTTATCACATTTATAGTTTCCTTCTTGCCACACATTATTACTTTTTCCTTACCTTTGATATCTTCTACAAGAGGAGTTAACACAAAAGAATGACCATCTTGAACTATGGTGTAAGTATTTTCCCTACCATCATACAATGCCCTCTTGTCATATTGCCAAGGTCTGCCTAATAAGAGATGACAACAGTCCATTGGAAGAACATCACACACAACACTATCATGATAACCACCAATTTGAAAATCCACTATAGCCTTTTCATTCACCAACAAAGATTGATCATCAGTTAACCATGAGATTTTATAGGGACATTCATGAGGAATCTTTTTCAATCCTAACTTATTGACCATTTCACATGACACCATGTTTTCAGTTGATCCAGAATCAATGACTACTCTACATACCTTGTCCTTGCACTTACAATTTGTCTTGAAGAGACTTTTCCTTTGCAAAGGTGCTTCCTCTTTTGCTGCCTTCAAGATTGTTTTTCTCACCATCAACATTTCCCCAACCTCAGGATCTGCATTCCTACTTGGAGAACAATTACTTTCACACTCCTCTTCCTGTACCAATTGTGCTCTTCTATCAATCTTCTTGTCTCCACTAGAAGAACTACCAACCCTCTCAGGACACTTCCATGAAGGATGGCCAAACTCATTGCATGTGTAGCATCTTCCTGCAAAATCATTAGAACCTCTACCAATACCAAACCTTCCTCTACCTCTAAAACCAAAACCACCTCTAGAATCATTGTGATCTTTACCTTTGTTTGCTCCTTGATCTTCATTTGGCTGCTTTGATGTAGAAGGTATTCCTCTTCCTCTTGCACTAGGACCACCTCTTCCTCTTACTGCTTTCTCTTGTCTCCTTTTAAGCTTCTCCTCCACCCTGATTGCCATTTGATAACAATCCTCTACACTCCTAGGGTTAGCCAAAACCAATTCATCCTGTATATTAAGCCTCAAACCACCAATATATCTAGCAATTTTTTCATCTTCATTCTCATGATGACTAGACCTCAAACTTAATTTATAAAACTCCTCAGTATAGGACTTAATATCCATTTCCCTTTGCCTCAAACTTTGCAATTTTTTAAACATTTGAATTTGGTGATCTTTGGGTAAGAATTTACCTTTGAGTTTAGATATCATCTTGTCCCATGATGTGATTTTAGACTTTCCTTGTTTCCTCCTCTCAGACTGAAAGTAATTCCACCATACCAAAGCATGACCCTGCAACTTAGTCTTTGCAATCCTTATTCTTTGCTCCTCAGGAACTTCTTCACATTCAAAATGGTTATCTAATGCAGCAATCCAATCAAGTAGTTCTTCATCATTTAGACTACCACCATATTTAGAAACATCAAGTTTTACCTTAGGCTTGTCACCTTTCACTGCCTTCAACAACTTTGCCATTCTTTGGTCTTCTGGATCAAGTTCTTCTTCCATGTCTTCAAACTCCTCATCTTCCTCTTCTTCTGGCTCACTCTCTTCAGCATCTCTTCTCTTGTTTGTCTCCAGGGCTATGACTCTCTCTTCCAACTCTTTGAGTTCTCTTGCATGCCTTTCCTTCATCTCCCTCATCTCTTTAGCCATATCTTTGCTCTTTGGAGGCATCTTGTCAACCTTTTCTTTTCTTCAACCTGCAAAATGCAAACCAAAACCTACTCCCTGCTCTGATACCACTATGATGCAGAGTGGCAGGGGAAGCAATACCTTTTTCCAATAGCTTCTCTAAATGCACACATCAACTTCACTATTCCTTCCAACAAGAAACTTGATCACCCAACTCAACTCACACAACCAGAAATGTTTGAAGGACTTGGGGATGCTGTGTACACTCTCAAAATGTCAAAACAAGACCAAATAACCTGACTTTACACTCAAAAACTCCCATTCTTTCATCACTCTTACACAAGCCCATGCAACCTTGCAACATTGCCAAATAGGACAGTCAAAATAAAAACTTATTAAAGGCATTAACTAGACAATGAAATCAGGTTTTAGACTTCTAACAAGATCCCCCACAAGTTCCCAAAAGCACAGGATCAAACACCCAAAGCAAATGTATCAAAAGATTGATTTACAAGCCATAAACAAGGCTTAACTAGGCATGTACAAGGAAGCTTTCAACTTGTCAAGGCACACCCCAACACCCCTAATGCCTTTAATGGACTCCAACAGGTTACCCAAGACCCCTTTCACATGTTTCATCCATTCTATTTACTCAAATAATCAGAAATTGAAAGAAATGCTTACAAATGATCATTTTCTGGACTGTTTCAAGGTAAAACCAGAGCTAGGGCATCACATAACTTTTGCAAAACTCCATTTTTCAATATGAAACAAATTGAAGAATGTAAAGGAGTCCTAAATATACCAATCCACCAGTTTTTAGACTTTTCCCACGGTGGAAATGGGAATTACATCCATTTTGGTGACCAAACCCTTGTTTTACAAGTTTTCAGACCCACTTTCACTAAAATTAATGTAACTTACTCAATTCTTAATGAAAACGAGCCAAATCACCACCAAAATAAAGTAGACTCTTCCCTCTTTCAAAAAATTACAATTTTGAGTCCGTACAATTATGTAATAGGCCGTACCAAGCATGGGATCAGGAAAAAATGCTGTAAAAAACAGAAAAAACAAAGTTTTCTTCTTATTAAATGCTTCAAAACTTCAAAACTGCCAACAACAGCCCAACCTCGACCCAATGGAGGCTTCTTAAACTTGTTTCCCATCATTTACAACTGCCCTCAACTGATTTTTGAAGGAGGGAACCATTAGTTAATGAAATTACATCATTAATGCTGATTTTACGCCAAATTTCCTTATGACAACTTTGCATTTTGAAGCAACTTTGCAATCCTAAAGACCTAAGACCTTAACAACCATTCAAATAACATTGAAACAGCCTTATTACATTTTCAAGACCCCAAACCTTGCACACTTACATAAAAATTCACATTTTTTCCTTCAAAGGCTACAAAAGCAACTTTTAGTGCAAAATTGCATTGTTGCATATTTTGACTCAAAACTCAAAAACTCACCCTAGATCTTGCTCAATGGTCTTGATTGACCTTATTAATGACTAAAAGACTCAAAAAGACTAATTCTAACCTCCTAACAACATTTTTTCATTAAATGGCAAAAATGGAGGATGAGGTGTAGGTGCTCTTGCACGGTTGCCAATGGTTTCAGGGTGACTATTTAATTTGGTACAATGTCTCAACTCTAGATGCCGTAACAGTGACAGGTTGCCAAGTATATTAGAAGGTGAAAACAAGAATTTAGAAATATCACCATCTACTTGTATTATTATCACATCTCACATGTTATCCACAAGATGGAAGGGAAGGACAAAGGTGAGGTGCAAATACGTGACTTAAGAGAAGGAGAATTAACGTACCATTTTTCCCCTTTTTTTTAAACATATTTCTGTTGCTGGCGAGTTTCCAGAGACATGCTCAAGTTTGAAGTTTGGAAAATAAACTTCACCACGACCAATGGAAAGTTCTCAAAATATTTGTTTGAAAGACGCACCCAGGTACGCACCTAACCATTGTAAGCTTTGCCTATGTTCTAAGCGTATGCAGCCACTTAAATTTAGTGAATGGGGTTGTACACAGCTCACACAATAGTAGCCCTTATTGCAATACATATATAGTTGATCATTACATGTGCATGGCTACCCTTCATGCTCGTGCCAAAATGAGAGCTAAGGAACAAGGTATGTGCATCCATTGAAGATAATTGATGGAGGAATTTCATGAGACAAAGCGTAGTGACAAGGAGGATAAAGTGAATCTATTCCTAATCATATCAACACCTATTTTTAGATTAAAACTTGGAATGATAGGTTTTCATAATAGAACATATTTTCACTTATTTGCAGTTGCTAAAAAGAGAGTAATGGAAACAACTAGCTACTCAAGCAATTAGGGAAAAACACCACTCGGTCCAGGCAACGAAAAAGATCAATAAGATATGCTAAAAGGTTTGAGGGACAAAAAGACCCAAAGCTTTTATCAGGGCTTGCTATGAGGATAACATGAAAAATAACAAATCTGAGACTTCTAGTATTGTAATTCAATTGCCAATGTACAGTTACAGGAGGCAACCAATTATTAAAAATGGATTTACAAATCAACTCCATTACGAAGGGTGTATAATTTAGCAGCAGTGACCAATATTAATTCAGCTTAGTGAATTAAGGGGATGGCATCAGACTTCAGAGAATGGCATAATAAAGGGGATGAAAAACAAACCATGCGTTTATCTACCAACAGTCATGCAGATCAAGTGGTAATTGAATGAAAGACAGATTAAATGTATCTTGGGAAAGAGTTGATAATTTATGTAAATTCCCTACATCCTTAAGATAGAGCTCCATGAAAGAATACATACCTGATCTGCACCCAAGCTTAATCAATCTCTCTGAGACTATCCTTTGATGTAGTACTAGAGTAGCCTATCCCCCAATCTCCCCCTTCAAAAGCCAAATATAGCTATTTTTTTATATATATTCTATAGTTCTCTTCGACTTCCAAATGCTTTATCAGTGAAGTTTCCTTCCAGCTTTTCTTGTTTTAAAACACTTCAGCTTCCTATCTAATTAAATTTATTATTATAATAATTATCTTTTCAAGATTATTTTGTTCATAATTATTATTAACTTCAATTTAACACAACTATTTAAATCAATTTATCTAATAATATCACTTTTACTTTTAACGAATTAGTTTAATTTGATCATTTTTTCTAAATAATTTGATTTAATTTAATTGATTATTATTTTAATTTCTAATTATATTTTAAATAACTTTGCAATCACTTATGATTTAATTAATTATTTAAACATGATTACTAACATATGATATTTTTTTACACAATCAAATAACATAGTAATCAATGAAGCACACACAATTACTCACACAAAAGTCTAGAACAACCAACACGAAGGGGCACTACACTTCTGTTGAGTGGAGATCTTTGGCTGATAGGCCATTCTTATTGTATATCGAGGAGACTCTAGGCGACAAGCATTGTCGGGGAGACCCTTGGCTGAAAGGCTTGCTTCGATAAGAAGTCTTGGTGATAGGTGGTACGTCTCACTAATAAACATACACTTGGAGCTATTGACGTGACTTGAACACTCGGTATGAAATCTTAGTAATAGAAGCTATGTCTCACTGACAGGGTGTTACACTTGTGGTCATCAGAGTAACTCATGTGTTTTGGGATGAATTCTTATCGATATGGAAAGTCTTTCCGATAGCGTTACACTCAAGGGCATCGATGAGATACTTGAACACTCAGTGAGAACTCTTGGTGATGGATGTTTGTCTCACTAATGTTGTAGTTTGTTATCGGTATGACTCCTAGCGACTAGTGGTCTCGAGGTAACTTGGAGAATTTGGTAAGAACTCTAAACAATAGCGATATGTCTCACCGATAGTGGAACGTTGCGGTGTAACCTTTGATCATCAGTATGATGTCTCATCGAATGGCGATTGTCTCACCGAAGAGAATGTTGAGGTCGATGCAGATTGTGAGCTTGGTATAACATCTTGCCAATAGTGAAGACTCTTGGCGATAATGATGATCTGGCTTTCTAGCATCGGGGAGACATGGTTAGTGTCTCATCGACATGCAACACAGGTTGAATGCCTTTGACTGATTGACCATCCTACGTGGTTTCTCCTCAACCAATCAGAGAAGTCAAATGGGAACCGCTAGTAGTTGGACTATTTCCGCCATTACTGAGAGGAAGATTGACAGACTAGGGGCATCATGGATCTACTCATGAATTGTAGATGTTGTTCAGTTTGATGTATGATCAGAGTGAATTCAATTCTAAGTGTATTTTAACTGGAATGTTTTGTAGCAAGGTTGATCATTGTGAATGTTGTTGTAAACTGACATGAGAAAGATAAGTCACATCTCTATATGTAATCTTTATTACTGTAATACAAAGTGACTTCTCTTGGTGTGGTGGGTTTTTCTCCCATAAGGGTCTTCCCACTTAAATCTGGTGTTCATGTGTGTATGTTATTTCTCTATTTCTATTATTGCTTTCAAGTGTATCTTAATTGGACTGTAATTGAAAATTTTAAAGTATCTCTGCATTCTTCCCTGAGGTTTTTGACATTAGGAAAGTTTCTTCCACACCTTAGCTTTCCTTACATAAGGGTTTTCGAAACTATATTCATTTAGATGTTTGCGGACCGTCCCCTATAATTTCTTTTGGAGGAGCCCAATATTTTGTGACATTTATAGATGATTAATCTAGAAAGTTGTGGGTTTATATTCTTAAAAGTAAAGCTAATGTCTTTAGTGTATTCAAGGATTTCAAAGCTTTGGTTGAAAAGAGTATTTGTAGATCAATCAAATGTTTAAGAACATATAATGCAGGTGAGTTCCCATCATTGAAGTTTAAAAACTATTGTAAGTATGTTGGGATCGAAAGGCATAAAACCATAGTTTACACTCCTCAACAAAACTATGTTGTTGAATGTATGAATATGACTCTTCTAGAGAGAGCAAGGAGCATTCTCAGTAATGCCAAGTTGGAGCAAGAGTTATGGGTAGTAGAAATTAATACAACATGCTCTTTGATAAATCGATCACCACTGGTTGCAATAGATTATAAGATTCTAGAAGAGGTATGGACAGGTCATTCATGTGATTATTCAAATCTAATTTTTTTTTGGTTGTGATGCATATGCTCTTATTTGAAAGGATCAACATTCTAAATTAGACCCCAATTCTAAGAAATAGATTTTTTGTTATTATGGTGATAGAATTAAGGGATATAGATTATGGGATCCTACTACCCACAAAATCATCATTAGTAGAGATGTAGTGTTTATGAATCCTCTCTAATAAAATTAGACATTGTAGAAGTTGATTTAGAGTAGGAACAATTACCTCAATATTAGTAAGTTCAGTTGGAAACTCAACCATCTATAGTAAATAAGGATCAAGAAGAAGCTTCTAGAGATGAAGATGTGGATGTGAATGCAAAAAACATACAGGAAAATGTTGAAATACCACAACCATCTCTAAGAAGATCTACATGAGTCAGAAATCCTCCTAAAAGGTATGATGATTTTGTTTCATCTCTTGCTTTGATTTCTAATGATGGGGAACCAAGTTGTTATCGGGAAGCAATGGATGGCACTAAAAGTGCTAAATGGAAAATGGTAATGTAAGAAGAAATAGATGCCTTGGAAAATAATAAAACATGGGAGTTGGTATAACTTCCAAACGGTAGGAAAGTTGTTGGTTGCAAATGGGTCTACAAACTGAAGAAGGGTGTTAATGATAAAATTGAAAGATACAAGGAAAGACCTGTATCAAAAGGATATTCTCAGAAGGAATGTATTCATTTTCATGAAAAATTTTCACTATTTGTTAAGCTTTTTTTTGTTCAGGTTGTGTTAGCATTAGTTGCATTACTTGATCTTGAGTTGGAGTAGCTAGATGTTAAAACAACATTTTTACATGGATATTTGGATGAGGAGATATATATTGAATAACCAAAATGGTTTGTTCAATATCACAATAATAAATTTGTTTGCAAACCCAAGAAGTCATTGTATGGCCTGAAGCAGTCACCTAGGCAATGGTACAATAAGTTTGATTCCTTCATGGTGAGTCAAAACTTTACAAGAAGTGAGTATGACCATTTTGTTTACTTTAAAAGTTTGGAAAATGGTTTATTCATTATCTTGGTGTTATGTGCTGATGATATGCTTGTAGCAAGAAAAATCATAGTTGAAATTAATATTTTGAAGGCTCAGTTGGCTAGGACATTTGATATGAAGGATCTAGGAGCAGTAAAAAAAGTTTGAGCATAGAAATACACAAGATAGGGAACACGGTAAGCTTGGGTTAACACAATAGAAATATGTAGAGAAGATCCTCATAAGATTTGGTATGAAAAATGTGAAACCAATAAATATCCCTTTAGCTTCCCATTTTAAGTTTTCTTCAAGTTTATGTCCTAGTAATAAAGAAGAAAATGATTATATGTCTCATTTACCACATGCTAATGTAGTAGGAATTTTAATGTATGTGATTGTATATACATGACCAGATATTTTACATGTAGTTGGTGCTTTCAGTACATACATGGAAAATCCAAGTAAAGAGTATTGGGCAATAATGAAGTGGGTGCATCGGTAAATGAGAGGCACAAGTGATTATTATATCAGCTACAATGCCAATAGTGATTCAGTATGTGGTTGTGTTGATTCATATTTTGTAGGTGATTTGGACAAAAGGAGATCAACTTTGGGTTGTATCTTTACTCTTGTAGGTGGAGCTATTTTTTGGATGTCAAATATTCAAGAAACAATTGCTTTATCCACAACTGAGGAAAAGTATATGGCTATCTCAGATGCATTTAAAGAGGCAATTTGGTTGAAGAGTCTTTTGGATGAATTTGGAAAACTGTAGGACAAAGTGATTGTATTTTTTGATAGTCAAAGTGTTATCCATTTGGCTCAAAATCAATCTCATCATAGAAGGACCAAGAATATTGAAATTAATTACCATTTTGTAAGATGGGTCATTAATGGAGGTGGAGTAACTCTTGACAAAGTTCATACTACAAAAAATTGTGT
>VDFB02152299.1:0-11964 GCA_007258455.2 Sequoia sempervirens
GCATACTTTGAACTCCATCCACTGAATTAGCCTAAAATATTCTATTGTAGGGACATGTGCATGATTTTGAAGGCCAAAGCGTGATGCAAAGACACCACATAGGACTATCTGAGCATTCTCTCATTGAAAAAAATGAGGCCAAACTTTGACATTTCATTACCCATTGAAATTTGGCATCAACTGTTGGTCTACATCTGTAGATGCTCATCTCAACTGAGAAACTAAAGGCAGTCTTGCGTCTGTTACACAAAAATGTGTGAACTTCGTATACTTGCCTTAAAAATTCCATGAACACTACCTCACCTGTTGGATATCTTGGTAGAATGACTGGATCACCTGAGAACACATACACTCTGATGTAGGAGAATGTGGGAAATTGGATAAACCAATCAACTCACTCTACCATTGCCAATCTAGAATTTGCTGAAATTCATACATGCAACTCATTATCTAAGTCTCACATCATATGCATTATTCACCTGCTTGTAATGTCGCTTAGATTCTAAAAACTCCAACTGCGGGTAATGATCATACACATGCTTAATACCCAAAGTTCCATTGACATTCAAACCTCTAAAATTTCCTTGAAAGGCCATTAGATATACGAGGTAAGAAATGATGTGGAACTCATGGACCTTGTAGAACTTTGTCATTTGACGGTGGAGACTACCATTGATCAAAGCTGGCCAGTCGTAGTGTTCTGTTTTGTCAATAATTTGGGAAATGATGTAAAACATCCAAGGCTGGAATTTATTTGCTTCTGCTTGACCTATGACTTGGTTGAGCAAAGTGATCATGATTGAAAATTCCTCCTTGAACTCACCATGCCCAACATTTTTTTCCAAAGTATTATGCTTCTCTTTCAACCACTTTTGTGCAACTCTTTTTTAGTATTTCTCCTTTTGCTCATACAACACTTTTTCACACTTTTCAATCAAAATGACAAAGTTTTCTGTCCATGGTGGTATTGAGAAACATTTCTCAATATTTTCTGGGCTAATGCTACAAATAGTACACCCATATGCTGATTGGATTTCTTGTGAAGCTGGATTGTAATGCTTAACACAAGCAATTACAAACTTTAGGCTTTGTAATGAGATGGGGATTGAAGCTGCTACAAGCAACCTAGAATGTCTGAGATTCTCGACTGTAATGTTTCCTGCATTTTTCAAAGCACGCAAATCAAGCACTAGAACCACATGATGCAAGTCAGTTTCGAATGTTCTCAGGTAATCATGGAGCAACACTGATTTGGTCCTGACTTCTATTGGAGAATATTGCATGTTTAAAAACTTGAACTTTGACTGTAGACACGCCTATGTTTCGAAAAGTTTTGGGAAAACTACTAAAAATAAGTTGCTATTCTTTCTCTAAAAGCAGATTCCCAGAAAAAGGATGAGGTATAGGTTTTGTCGATAATCATGTTTTGAAGAGACCCAGTTCGTCGGATTTTGAAAAAGTTGAGGGCTTCTCGAAAAAGTGCCAAAAAGTAGATTTTTGGAAAAATAAAAATTTCCAATCTTCAAGATGAGTAAAAAGTAGATGGACCCAGATCGATGAAAATTGAAAAAGCTGACCACCTATTTCTGAAATGTGATTCCCTAGAATATTGGACCATGAAAAAGTGTGCCTCTATGATTCCCAATCCTGAATCCACGAAGAACATTGAGAAAACACTCCGTTTGAGCCTCCAAATCTTTATGAGAAGAAAAAGATATTTTTCTTCCTTTGGATGCCAACCTGCCAAATGTGAAGAATGAATGTCAAAAGCCTTCTTAAATAGAGTTTGAGGATGAAAAAGTGCTTTCTTCACAAATCCCTAAAGTCTTGAAGTCTATCCATGAAGATAAAAACTTTGTTTGCAAAAATCTGAGTCCATTTGCACATGCAACGATGAATTTGTCCTTTATAGGGAAAAGAAGCACGTATGAGGATGCGTTCTTGAACAACGAACAAAAAAAGCTGAAAAATGACTAAGGCATGAGATGCTAGGCGCCTTGACTGGATAGGGGTGCCAAGACATTCTAGAGTTATTATTCTTCTGTGTTATTTCAACTTTTGCTTGCTTCTGCTTCCAGCAGGGCCTGCCTCTGACTTTGATGAGCCGACAATCTGACACTGCTAACTTATAAAACTTGTTTGATCATGGAAATCTCCTTCTTGACCACTATTGAAATGATCCCTAGCTTCATACCGACATCCGACATCATCTGATTGAGTTTGTGAGCCCTAGAAACTGCTGACAGAGACTAAATTGGAAAGAAGGCGTGCCAGGGTCGAAAAATTTCTAAGGAATTCAAATCTAGGTGCCCCTCCTTGACAGGGGCGCCCATGCCTCCATGTCTTAGCCATTTTTTTATGGTTTTAAAATTTTAAACTTTTTCATTTCATGTGTTTCTATCAGTTCAGCCAATCACCCCAATTTGAGAATCGTTCCCTGCTAGTTGGTGAATACCAGAGACTGAAAGGCAGTTAATTAGGAAAGCTTGATCATAACTGAGATGGATTATACCCTTTGTTGACCCCCAACATTGCATCTATCTGATTTTCTAAGAGCCTGAACCAGGCCGACGAAGGAGTTTGATGAACTTTTGAACGGGCGAAAAAAAAACAAGTCATGAGAAGCTAGGAGCCTCTACTTGACAGGGGTGCCTTAGCTTCCATGCCTAAGAAAAAATTGATGATTTTCATTTTTCCTTTGATTTTCTTCATTTTTTTATAAACTGCCACTATTCGATCCACATTTCCTGCTATCTGACAGATCCTCAACACTGAATGATGAATCAACTGAGGAGCCTGAATGTAATTGAGATGATCTCCTGCTTTTCCCAGCCTTGGAAATTGTTTTTGACTATTTTTCCTGTGTAACTGAATTAGGCTGACGAGGAAAATTGCACATTTTTCGAAAAGAGTGCAAAAATAACTAAGGCATGAGATTCTAGGCACCCTTCTTGGAAAGGGGCGCCTAGCTTTGCCAAAGTTAGAATTTTTTTCACAAATTTCAACTTTTTCTTTGCCTTCTTCGTTCACCATTTTGCATGCATCGTTCATCTTTTGTCGTTGTTTGTGCAACATTTGAGACTTTGAATTTGACACTTGCCAGCTAACCTTCCTCCATTGATGACTTCAGAGCTCATGCTTTTCCCTCTGAAAAAGAAAAATTGACCCACTAGAGAAATCTTGACCTTTTGACGATTCTGACTGGACCTACTTGATTAGGAAGTATTTTCAACCAATCAAAATCAGTTAGAGCCCTCCAAACAAAGATTCTATTTTTAGAAAGTTTTTCCAACATCCATTTGACAACAAACCCAAAAAATCCTGACTTAAGTATGTTTTTAGAAACTTTCTAAAAATAGAAACTTTCTATTTTTAGAAATTTTGACTTTTGACGAATTTTTTTAACAAGACTTTTTACTCTTTACAAAATGCCTTAATGAAGCAATTTTTTTTTTGATTGGGAACAACACATATATTCCCCCATTGGATTGTAGCTTGAAGAAAAAAATGTTAAATATGAAATTGATTTTTTCCCCCTTTATTAATCATTCTATGAAAATAAATCTAATCTAAAACTGGCTACTAAATTGGATGGGATTGCTTTCTCATGCCAAAGGCCTTGTTCATTTTGTACAAATTTCCTTCCTTTTGTTTATTTGAATCAATTATTCTAATAGAATTGTTGATTTATATTTTGTTTCTTGTTGAACAATTCAACTCTTGAATATACAAAATTTCTCTTTTTTGTTGGGACAACCAAAAATAGGCGTTGTGGGTTGTTGATTGGGATTTTGTTTTTATTTGAACAGTTTAACTCTTAGATCCTATAGATTGTTCGATCCTACAAACACTATTAAAAACTTTCCTTTCATTTCATTTCATCTATAAATGCTAAATAACTAACTAGTTGAAAATGTTAACCCTATCAATTGATTTGCTTGGTCATATTTCTTGGGTAGGTAAAACACTACATGAGACTAGGCTTTGGAACGTCTTTATATGAAGCTTGCTACAATATTTTGTGGTTCTTCAAATATGAATACATAAGCACGAACAAGGCCATTGCACCAAAGATAATTCTAGCCGTTGTAAGATAGAAAGCAAACTGCAAGTCAAAATACTCTTAGATAACATTTTAAAAAATAAAGCGCCCAACAGAATGTGAGAAATATTTGAAAACAAGAGAGGGGGTAGCTCTACCACACACTCCTCCAATTAGGATTTCAAATTCACTCCAAGTATACCTGAGAATTCATTGAAGACAAATTGTTGACCAAATCTATTCCCATTTTTCAGATTCATAATCCAAAAGAAGATAATTATTTGTACAGATGTTTAAAAAATTCAAGCTCTCCATTTGATATTACTAAAAGTGACGCAAGTTCTACAATTTTTACTTTTCCCCTATAAATGAAAAAAAAGGAGTCTAGAATTTTTGTGGGTATGATGCAGTCGAGGGTTTTTAATCCATAAAATGTCTCTAGGCTTCATTGTCATAACAATATCTCATAGTTACAATAGGAATGAAGCTTGGCTTAATCTTGATAGCCATGTTGTAAACTTTGTTTATCCATTATAAAAAAATTAAATGTTTTGAACAATTGCTCTAATGCCATTTGAAGTCTTATAATTAAATTTTGAGGAATTTCAAGAATTTGAATCTACTAGCATTGTGAAAGTCAAGCACCAATGCTTTGAAGGTTATGTTACTACAAAAAAAAAACCCTATTTCGAACCTAAACATCCTCATCTACATCCCATGTTCAACTTTCCTCATAATGTGTTATTGAATATATTGATAAATACATTATATCTTATATAGTGTTTAAGCAAGATAAGACCATTCTTTTGGAGAAAAAAGTTATCTAATAGATTAAACTAGCCCAAAAGTAATTTATATTTGCGTTGTTTGTAGCTGTGAACACGAAATAATTTTCCAATGGTTGGATTGGGACTCTTGAGAGTCAAGGACCCTTGAAAATTAGCCAAGAAGAAAACAAGATCCTTAGGTTTTCTATTAATGTAGTTTATATCATGATGCTATCAAAATATATTTAGATAATATTATTTTATATATCTAAAATATACAACTATTAAATTAATATAATTTATATTTATAATAATATTATTAATACACAAATTAAAAAATGAAACAAACATATTCTATTTATTATTTGATCTTGGATTTTTAAACTCTAAAATTTATATTTATATCTTGTGGTCATTATGAGCCAATTTAGTGAGTGATCATGTTTTCAATTTTTTATAATCAATCAATCAAATTACCAAAGGTTTTTAGAATAAAATCATTTACTCATCAATATTTTACTCATCAATATTTTAAATTTATTCTGATAAACAAACTCAACTTCAACTATGTCAGTTATAGTTGTGTTTTGTTACACCCCGTTTCTCAATTACCAGGTTACTTTTACCTTTATGAGTAAAAATGATGTTAAATGCAAATCACGACTTTGATATGTTACACTCCATTGTGGGATTACCAAATGTTTAAATGCATGATTATGTTTTGTATATATTGATGAAAATATATGATGCATATGAATATAATGTTATCAGCTAACTACTATTGTGATGCAATAAGTTGGATGTAGGAAAAGAATCGAGCCTCTGGAAGAGAGGGGGAGTATCACTCAGGAGAGGAGCTTGGTTTGGTAACCCTTAATGTGCCTATTTGAGCTATCACACACTCATTTCCTAGTTTGGTCAAGTTGAGTCATGTTAGTTCAGGAATTGGTAAGTAAACCTTCGACCATAGTATGGGGGTTGTTTGGAATGATTGTGTGGTCGTCTTTGATTGTTATGGTTGTTTCTTTGGTTGAATTATGTGACTAAATCCCTGTATTAAGTATAAGTTCTTCTACGTGTATTTATATATATATATATATATTAATCGATGAGTATATACATTGAATGCATATATGTATACATATGTGAATGCGATAACTCATGCATGTGAGCATATACGTGCGTGCATATACGTAGGTAGAAATACTTATGCATACTTATGTATGAATATATCATATACAAGAGGATATCAATTTGACATATATATACACACACATAGACATTTTGTATATATACTAATCGATTAATATATAAATAATTTTTATTATGAATATTAAAATAATGATATATGTATATAATATATACGTATTTATTAATGCTCGATACAACCGCTAGAGTTAATGACATATGTATATACTATATGTTTATATTAAAATACATTTATATACATATATCGACTTATTAATGCTCGATACAACCGCTAGAGTTAATGAATCCATGGGAGAAGGTTAAGCCATGTCATGAACCTGAGCGCTATGTTGCACAACACAAGGAGACCAAGGGCACACACCTTGCAACAATCCCCCCCAATGCAAGCGAGGGGGTTCAAACCGGTCAGGCTCTAATACCAATTGTTGGAACGACGGTTGCCGTTGCACCAAAAGATCGACCTATTAATCCCCAATACAACTGGAAAAGTTAATGAATCCATGAGAGGTGGTTAAGCCATGTCACGAACCCGAGCGTTGCATTGCACAAGGAGACCAAGGGCATACACCTCGCAACACACACACACACGTTTATATATTTAAATGGAAACCAATGATTTTAACATATATATATATATATATAATATTATAAAATAAACTTCATCGCATATATAATACATATCAAATAAGTAGTGAATGGCTTGTATAAAGCCAACAACATATGAATCATATTGAGCGCATAGACTCATGCAAAAGTGAGAATTTTAGTTGTAGATAAAAGCACATATGTTATCAAATAGAATCAACAAACAATTATACATTAAAACTATGGAATTTAAGCATTGTATAGGAGTTGCATAAAGTATAGTGATAATATTATTCTTTTTAGTGAGTTTAAGCAAAAGTATCACGCGTATTGCTATGCCATGCATAGAGGAGGACAAAGCATTTAAATGATGAGTATTTTAAATAGCCATGCATAACAAAAAAAGAGGCGCTAGAGTATTATGTTGAAACATTCGTTTAAAGAGAAAAAATAGTAGTATTGTGCCAACAATTGATGTGCTATTTAAGAGAATGATAATGCAATGAATGCAAAACAAACCTGAGTTTAACCACCACGTAAGAACCAAAAACAAAGGGAATGAAAGTGTATGAAAAGTGTGTTCAATATTCAAGCCGCATACAGTTATAGGGAAATGGACTTGGTCAACCATGAGTTGGCAATATAGCTTTTAGAGTTTGTTTTGTATTTGTTGGCAACCACCAATATGGGCGCCTTAAACAAGCAAAAAAAGAGGTTGAAAATGCTACGATGGGAATAGTTAACCTATAGGTAAACATTTATGTGTTTGATTTAGTAAAATAACAATTGTTGTCAGTTAAAAAGGGCGACTCAGCCACATTAGAGAGACTGAAAATGCAAGGACTGCGTATGTGTTTGCATATCAACTATTTGGGTAGCCACATTTCACTTCAATTGGCTTAGTCGACTCATTTAGAGAAGTTGGATTTTGTTGTTAAGTGGTGGCAATTAGAAGAGAAAAGGTGGCAAATTGTAGGGCTTGTTTGTAGCAATAAGTTTCTCAATTTTTAGTATAAGTAGAGGCAACTTCTTAACCTTTTGGCATTCATATTTATTCATTCTTTTGAAGTTCACAACTGTAGTTTTTTATGCAAATAAGTTGCTGAGTGGATTAGTGAGAAAAGAGAGATTACTTTGAGAATTTGTAGTTGTTAAGAGTTTTGAGAGAGGCTAGGAATGGAGATAGGTAGAGCTTAGGAGCAACAAGCATGACTGTGGGAATTGAGCTTGGGAAGCAACATATTCTTTTGGAGCTATAATTCAAGGCATGCTGATTTTACTACTCTATTCTTTTTATGTTGAAATCGTATTTGTTTATGAATGCAAGTGTTTGAGAAAGGATGATTTATATGCATGTTGAGATTGCTTGAATTAAATTAGGTAATTTTTTATTTTGGATGAGCTTGCTTGAACTTTGGTGAAGTCTTGTTTGATGAAACCCTATTGATATATTCTCTATGATGGAATTGTGTGGTTATGTTCGCTATTGGAACAATACCCAAGTTGTCAAAATCCATATGTATGCTTGCATAGATTGTGAAATATGAGAAATGATATTGTCTTAGAGTACTTAAATGATGATGTTAGTTTTGAACATGGGTGGTTAACTTGTTGTTCCTAGGGTTAGGATAATCTATGAATGAGAGTAACCTAGTTGGTTACTTAGTTATGTCATTACCTTTTTGGTTGAATGTATGTTATGATTTCAAAAAGAGTATAAATGGTCAAATACCAAATTGAGCTAGGGGTGGGTGAACATACAACTACACTCAAAGTACTGAGTGTTGAATTCTTTGGCCAAAGTAGTGTAAGTAGCCACTGTTTACACTGTCGGTTCATTGTGAGCCAAGTTTCCATACTAGGCAGGGAATGTCATACATGTAGGTTGTAGCCAATGTATGTGGTGTATGATAATACCCAAGGTTGCTTGCACCACTCCAAGAAGACCTTCCACTCTGTCTCCTTCCTAGAACCTGACTCCAATGGGTTCCTCTTGAGCTTGTAGGTTGACCAAACCCTGCTCCAACTCTTCACAAAGAGTTCTTACCTTGTGCTTTACCCTGGATAGTTCAACACCTTCTTGCAACTTGATCAATCTTGCTTGGACTTAGAAGGGTCTAAGTGCCAACTTCTTCAACTTGATGGAACTACTTGTAGGGGAATTGAGGATACTATCTACATGCTTTTTGCATCCAAATGAATGCATCTTGCTTGGTTTTTAAACCTTAAACCACCCAATTTCATGAAACTGCCTAGGTGAGGCCCAAATCCTACTAGCCCTTACCAGTTCGTTTTTGGCCTTTTACTCTCAAACTTGCCACACAGCCTATCAAACAAAATGCACTTTCAGACACCCTTTTCAGGGTTTTAAATCTTTCAATAGTTTTCTGGCCTCCTTATGTTCTGTACAGTGCCTTCCAATGATCTTGGAGAGGAGGCCTAATTGCCCTAATAACTAGGGTTTCACTGCTCACTTACCTATTCCTCACTCTAGATGATTGTTCAAACCTTCAACTCCCTAATATCCTTGTGTTTGACTATATTCCACCTGGAAGTGTATGATTTCTGTACAAGTGTACCTTCCCCTGCCTTGGTTCTTTAATTCTTACTTCCAAACTCCTAACCGGGTCATGAAGCTTGCCTAGGGTTTGGAGTCAAAACTCATTGCTTGGCTTTCCAAATCTCCTGCTCCTACATATTTACAAAGGACTGGCTCCTTTCCCATATCACACCAAATTCAGGAAATCCCCGTAATCAGTGTTTATGGAGGAGCCATTTAAAGTTTGCTGCTCAAAACAGTAATTATAGACCTCTGAATTCTAACCTAAAGTTTCTAATCAAAACCCTACACTCAATAATCTAAACACAAGATGGATTTTATCCTATACTATCTAATGAGAGTGAATACAGTGTTAAATGAACAAAAACAACGCCTACAAAATCACTGTCTCTTAGAATACACCGACAAACACATGAAATGTAGTTATTACTGATTTCTTGCTGTCTAAAACTTAACTATCATGCATGTGTTCTGACTCAAAGAATTATTTCCAAAAGAAAAGAGCTAGAATATCTCAAATAACTCTGATCCAACGCCAAATAGATGCACATAAGTCATATACATCTTTGTTATGAAAACACACGGGGTTTTCAAACACAGAAGATATACAGAAAATCTGCTCGCTGTTTTTATTCTTCACACCAAAATTTCATTGCAATGCCAAAATCTAACTGTCCCCGAGCCCTTACAACCACTTTGATGCCATATTCACAGTTCAAGGGCAGTGGCTCGAGGATTTCCCTGATTTCAAGGGATTCCTAATGCCAAGTAAAGTGCATGCAAATAACCAAGTTCACCATGCAAGGTTGCAACTCAGCCATTATCCTTCATTTTAGGATCATTATCTCCTTGATCTCGAGCCATCAGCTCCACAACTGCCTCTTGGCATCTTTGCAACAATGACTATGTGTTTAAAACACATTTTACACCTTACTTACAAACCTAAGCTGTCTAAAGCTAAAAGTAACTACATTTATCAACCTACTAACCAAGATGATATTAATCCTAATGATTAACTCATCACACACACAAATGCAAGATCTACTAAGATCAAAACAAACACAAATGAAATCCTGATTTGGCCAAGATCAGGTACAAGCCAAAATTGTTCACAAACTTGTTGGAGGTCAGCCTAGGTGCTCCTGCACCATCCTCCCCAAAACAGAAAATTCAATCCACCCTTGGATTGAGCAAGTTAGGATCAATTCCCAACTTCTTAAACTTTGCCTCCTTGATCCATACTGCATCTGAATCAGGTTGTCCATGCCTCTTGATTAGGTGTTCTTTGTATTCCTTGGTCCTAGTCTTCTTGTAGACCCTTGTGTCCAAGATTTGATCAGCTTGTTTGACTGTAACATGGGGAAATTTGAGTTCTCCTACATCTTGACTGACTTCATGGAGTGTCTGATCCAAATCTTGTGGTGGTCCTTTGTAATGCATAAGGTCTGCAACATTGAAAACAGGGGACAGTCCACTGTCATCTGGTAATTGCACTTTGACTGCATTGTTGCCATATTTCTCCAAGATAGGACAGGGACCTATCCTCTTCATTTGCAGCTTATGAGGAACTCCCTTCTGTAATCTAGCCTTGTTCAAATGGACCATCACTAAGTCTCCCACATTGAATTGGACTTCTCTTCTATGCTCATCCACCTTAACCTTATGCTTCATGGTATTTTCTGCCAAGGTTTTTCTGACTGTCTCATGAATCTCCTGCATTGCACAAGCAAAGTCATCTGCATAGCCACTTCCCTTGACTCCATCCTTCAATTCCCTCAGCTCATAAACACCTCTAGGGTGCAGTCCATAAACAATTTCAAAGAGACTCTTCACTATGGATCTATTCACTGTATCATTATAGGCGTATTCAGCTTGCCCAATAATCTGATCCCATTGTTGACCATACTCCTTGGTCAAGCATCTTAGAAGGTTTCCAAGTGTTCTATTCACAACTTCGGTCTGACCATTAGTTTGGGGATGGTATGCAGATCCAAAGGACAGATTGGTGCCCATTCTTTGCCAAAGAGTCTTCCAAAAATGACTCATAAACTTGGTATCTCTGTCTGATACAATGCTGATTGGTAAGCCATGAATTCTGACTATTTCTTTGAAGAAAAGAGAGGCTATTTGACTGGCATCATTGGTTGTTTTGCAAGGTATAAAGTGAGCCATTTTGCTGAATCTATCAACAACAACATAAACACTGTCCATACCTTGCCTTGTCTTGGGTAAACCAACTACAAAGTCCATGCTCAAGCATTCCCATGGCCTAGAAGGGATTGGCAGTGGCTGGTATAGGCCTGCATTTGAAGAAGTGCCTTTTTCTTTTTGACAACTACACAACTCTCTACATATTTCCTGACATCTAGGTTCATCTTAGGCTAAAAATAAAACCTTTGAACCAGTTCCTGAGTTTTAGTGATCCCAAAATGACCACTCAATGCACCATTATGCTTCTCTTGTATTAAATTTTCCCTAATAGAACCTCTAGGAACACAAAGTTGATTCCCTTTAAACAATAAATCACTTTGCAAGGTATATTCAGCATACTTGCTATGGAAATGGTTCTTAAACTCAAGACATACCTTATAAATTTCTGCAAAGTCTTCATCATCTGCATATAGATCTTTGAAGTGATCTATTCCATGCTCTTCAACTGGATTTCTTGAATGGTAAGAACTCTCCTGCTCAATGCATCAGCAACTTTGTTGAGAGCTCCTTTCTTGTGCTTAATGTTGAAGGTGTAAGCTTGCAAGTACTCCACCCATTTCATGTGCCTGTGACTCAACTTCTCTTGTGAA
>VDFB02152300.1:0-22669 GCA_007258455.2 Sequoia sempervirens
ATAACTTTTCTATATGATTTTCTTTGAAAATTTGATAGGATTTGAAAAATAAATCATCAAGGTTTTATAGGTTCTAGAGGTTCAGGCCAAAATAAATCCAATGGAAGTTCCATTGTGAAGACAAAGGATTAAGTCCACTATGATGCACTATAAAAATTTGGTTATCAAATGGAAATACCAAGCACTTGTGTATGATCGACATGACAACATTCATGGAGCCTAGCTATGGGTAGCCTAACTTCACAAGAAATTGATTCAAAGTCAGGATAATGGAGAATGATAGATCTAATTGTTTATGTCCAACTTTAAAAGAATAGTAATTGATCCTATCATAGGGCGAGCAAAACCATCATGTGTTTTGATCCATGCTTTCAATTTTTCATAAGAATATTTGTAAAGTTCATCCAAAAATAAGAATTCCTCATTGATCACATTATCTACACACACAGGATCAATAAATCTCATTTTTAGGCTCTCCATTCATTCTTCTAACTATGTAAAAAGGACCATCGAGTCCATATTTTATTATATCATTTTTTGAGAAAGAAATTTCTAGAGAAAAGTTGGTTTAGCCCTTACGAGGTTGAATGTCAAAATATCCAGCCATTATATCGATATCATCTCTATTATCACTCTTATAATCATTAGTTATATCATCCATATGTTTTCAACATTTATCACATCATTATTTTTATCACTAGCTTTTACAAAGGAGATAGAATGGTTTGACATGGGATTGGTAAATATTTGAAAATTTTGATTCAATGGGGCAATAGATTTATTTCATTGATAATTAACACCACCCAATTGGATGTGATTAGAATTAATGAGGTCTTGCACTACATGTTTTAGATGCCTAGATTATTTTGTATCATGTCCAACTTATCAGTGATATTAACAAAAGGCATCAAGATTATGGTTCGGAGGTAAAGTATTGGTTGTATAGAGAGGTCTATTGGGAGGTAAGGTGATTAGGCTTGTACTCGAGAGTTACAACATGATTTAATGGATGGTATTAGGTAACGAGGTGAATTTTTTATTTTGTTCTTGAAATTGGGATTGATTTGTTGTTCTTATGGAAGCCACTTGAGGTTCAACATGGTTAGCTAGTTGAGGTGCATTTATCTTTATAAATCCCTTTTTTGTTTCTTGAATGGTTGAAATTTTTTATGAGGCATAGTTTCAGATTTTTTAGGACAAGTTGAAGTAGTTTTTCCTACATTTTGATTAAGTGATTTCGTATAATCACAATTTGTGCATAAGTGTGTAAAGGAGAGAAATTTCATCATCACAAGCTTATCTTGGATACTTGTTTGTATGTTTTCAATGAGAATTCTTTCAAGATTAGCATTGGGGAGTTTAATGTTGATTTGTGAATAAAGTAGTTGATAATGGGCTATAAAATCAATGACATTTTAATCTATATTTTGTTTAGATTGCATCAAATTAGGTAAGGCCATCTTAGGATCAATGTGCACTTGGAAATGGTTAAGAAAGGAATAAAAAAGATCATTAAATGAGTGGATTGAGTTATTTAGTAAGGAAAAAAACCATTCCAAGGTTGTATCATTTTAGGACCAAGGGAATAGATTAGCTAAGGGTTTATTTTCAAAAATGAAGTCACTACATA
Organism: Sequoia sempervirens; assembly: GCA_007258455.2. Classification (NCBI taxonomy): domain Eukaryota; kingdom Viridiplantae; phylum Streptophyta; class Pinopsida; order Cupressales; family Cupressaceae; genus Sequoia; species Sequoia sempervirens. Next base: position 1,631 of record VDFB02152300.1, read on the forward strand.
AGGCTGTATATGCGAACACATGGTTGCTAGGATCTCCTTTACCATAATATTTTTTAAATATAGGTATCTATATGTCTTTTGGCATTTGTGCTCTCAATATATCAAGTGACAATGGGTTTCATTTGACATATTGTCAAGGTTTTTTGGTTTGATTTTGGTTCAATGTTGCTATATTTTGTTGGAGGAATGTGACATTTTGCAAGAGTTATTTTATAGAAAAGTCATTGGTTGTATTTGAGATGGAGGGGAATATGGTGGAGGTGTATATGTGTTGGGTGGAAAACTAAATTTCTAGTTTGTGAGAGGTGAGGTGTTGAGAGATATGATGTTTGAATTCACAAAGCTAAAACGATTCCCAGTGGAAATACCCAAAATTGAAGTGATATTTCTAGTCAGTTGTATAGTTGTGGTAACAATTCAATTGGTATACGTAGCAATGAAATCTATGGTTGTAGGTGGAGCAATTTGATTTCCACCTTTAATTTGAGTGTATCCCAGAGTTTGAGCACAACTAGCCATTATATGAACATGATTATCAATAATGTGGGCTAGGCTACATATAATCTCTATTCCATGTTCATTACCAAGCATTCTCCTCATGTTATCTATGATAGGAATGGTAGTACCAACAACATATTTTGTACTCACATAGTCTTGAAGTTTCTCTAAGGCTTTATCCATTTTTTGTAAGTTCTCTTGAGAGACATGAGAAACAGTGTTTTCAATAATAGTAGAAGTACTAGTCATAAGACTTGTGCCATCAAGGATGAAGCCCCAAATGGTTTGACTAGCTTCAAAACTATGAGTGAAAGAGTTGGAAAACTCAAGATCCACAACTAATGTACACCAACATGGAATTCCATGAGTCTCGAACTACATCTCACTAAAGTATTGATAGGAGGACACCAGATTGTGATACTCATACAAGTTTCACCAAACTAAAAGTGTACCAAAAATAGACAAAAGAAACTAAATAAAGATAGTAAACATCCAAAAATAGGAAACACAATGCATGTTTTAAACAAGATATTGTAACTTTCAAATATAAAATATGATATAATTAATTGATTTTAGATGCAAAAACCTAAAAAATGATTACTTTTGAATGGAATTTTTAATTTCAAATAATGCATTATTTTCTCCAATTGAAAAAGATATACAAAAATCATAGAACTATATAATTTATTAACTGAAACAAAGATATGCAAGCTATAACATACTAATAAACCATGGACAAAATAGTGTGCAAAATTTTGAAAAAGCACCTGTACTGGGATAGGATTTCCCAAGGGTGAATGAGTCCTAGTACAAGGGTTTGAAAAATTAATTTCTAAATGTTTAACTTGATTTTTAAGCTCAATATTCCTAACAACAACAAAATTCTTTAAAGACGGTTTTCTATAGATATGATGAAAATGTGAATGCAATTTTCTAAGAATGTATGAACAAAATGATAAATTTTATTAATGCAATTTTGAATGAAATTCTAATCATAATGACTAAAAAAAAATTTAATGCAAGATACTATGCAAAAATTATGCAATATTTTTAAGTTTTCATGAATTTAGATGATGCAAACATGCAATATGTAACCCTAAATGCAATGCAAGACAAGATGATGCAAAACCTAAATCTAGGATTTCAAATGTCTCCAAATCAGAAAAGGTATGATGTACAATGCCAAGTTTACCAAAATGAAATGTTGGTGAACAAGACACCTTAACAATGTCAAGTTAACCAAAATAAAATGTGGGGAAAGGTGTTTCCTAAATAGGACTTTAAAGATCCACAATAGGTATATTTCCTCAGGGGCATTTCATTAGGAAGGAGATCACAAGGAGTAGAGATTAACTTTCAACCTCAAAGGTGAGTCAATTAAACCTAGATCTCAGTTCCTTTAGGGAATTAGGATGATGGGATAGATCTGAAACTGATTTGAAATGATATACAACTCCTAAACTGCATGAACTATAAGACCTAAAACATGAAATGATTTTTTTTGAAAGTATATAAATAGAAAAAATAGTTCATAGATAGCTCTAAGAAGAGTCAGGACACATGTACTAGTCACAAAAAGTAGGATCTGAGATCTTTTGAAGGATAGGTTCACCCTTAATGAAAAGTGGTCCTAATTAGGGGTCTTAAAAATTCTTTTTGCAATCCTCTAAGGTAGGATCTTAGCTTCTATTTTGTACAGGTTTTGTGTGATCAAAAATATATGCGTAATGAAATAAATAAATACTATTCAAGCACACCAATAAGACATTGTATCAAAACAGAAAATAAAAGGTAAGTAGATGCAAACTCAATATTCTACTTCGATTGTCATCCTATTGTCCTCTATCTTTAGTGTTTTTGTTGATTCTACCTTTTGCTCTCAGATTATATGCTAGGCTCAACAAACTGTCTTCCTAAAGAAGGAGATTTAAATATGATGCATGATGCAAGATTAAGCCATGGTATGGAATAAGACTAAGATGATTGAAATAAACATGATGCTATGATATTAGAATGCTAAATGAATTAAATGCAATGAACTCTAATTAAATGCCTATCCCCAATTCTTAGATTCACACAAGTATTTATAGAGTTTTTTGAAGGATTCTGATTGGCTGTCTTGATTGACGGTTGTGATAATTCCTGGCAGATCGAATGGCTGAAGATGGATGAAACTGTAGAGAAAATAGAAGAAAACTTGAAAACAAGATTTTTCTATTTTTACGAAAGAGAAAAAGATAAGAAGATAAGAAATCATCTTTCTTTAAAAAGATAAAAGAAATATTTAAAGCTAATAAATAATGAATTAAAAATTCAATTATTTACTTGTGGATGACATTAAGCTTTTCCTAATTAAATTAGGTTTTTAAAGAAAGCAAAAGAAAGTTTACGATAAGAAGAAAGTTTTAATTAGGATTTTTGAAAAAAGCAGAAGATCTCATATTTAAATAAAATATTTAATTATGATATGAGCAGAAAACTGAAGATTTCACAATTAGATAAAATATCTAGTTGTGATTTAGAAAGAAAGCATAAGATCCTTTAAATAAATAGGGTTTATTTTAATTAAATTACACATGAAATTAATTAAATGAAAATATTTAGTATTTAAGAAGAAGAATTTAAAATGAAGAAAGAAGAGATATTTAAACTAATTAAATCAAAATATTTTAATTTTGGAATTTAAACAATGATAATTAATTTAAATAAATAAAATCAATTAATTAAAGTGAACATATGAGAAAATAATTAGGCAGAATAAATTTATTTGGTGAAAATGAGATGAATGAACAATATAATTAGAATTGGTGGGAATTTGATGTATGTAGGGATTCCGAGGAAAAATTAATTAAATAATAAATATTTAATTAATTGCCAGGATTATAGACGACCATTTTTATGCGTATACATTTTGCCCCTCTTTGAAGTGATGTGTGAAACACATTGCTTCAAAGAAAATAAAAAAATTGCCCCTGATATGTTTCTAATTTTTTATGTCGATGATGCCCCCTCGGGAGGTAAATCACGGAACATGGTGTCAAGAATGATAGGGAAATAGTGATTTAGCTCCCGATAAATGATGTTTGTGATGGCTCGATGAAAAATAATATGGAAGGAAGGGAAAAAAATGCCATGAACTCTCACCTTAATAGACCTTTAAAAGGTAAAAAGGGGTAAAATGGTGTCATTTTCACCTTGCTGCTACAGTGAAAAGTGAGCTCTAATAGTGACTTGGCGAGATGGAGATCCCATTGCACAGGCATAGATTTGAGCAAGTGTACCGATACCAGAGACTAGCTGCGTATGGACCACCGGTGAGTGATTCTTACCATGTATGATTTCGAATTCCACATTTTGGATCGATTTTGCAAGTGTTTTAGGTTGGTTTTCAGTTTTCGCATCACGTTTTAGCACATTCAATAAAACTTTTAGTGCTTTCATAGAATTCTGTAGTGCATCTAGGAAATTCTATAGCACATATGGGCGTAGGTTAAAAATGCATCTTTTAGTGCTTACGACAGATAGAGTAGCGCATATAGGTTTAAATCAGCTTATAAGATCTTGTAGCGCATATAGGGCTAGGGCCACAAATAGATAAAGTTGTGTATTTGAGAGTTAAAGTTGCGCATACACGGTATAGATTAGCGCATGCCGAGTTTTAGGGCATTTGAGAAAAATTTTAGCGCATTCGATTGAAAATGTAGCGCATTTGTGTTTTAGCGCATCTGGGTAACATAATAGCGCATATGGGAAATTTTTCACAAAATGCATGTGTGATGAAAAATGATGATTTAAATTGCTTCCTTAGTCAATAGATAGATAAATTGTAGTACCATCATAGTGATATGGATAAAAATGATAGAAAAATCTGATAAAGAACAGATAACTTTGCTTCTAAAATAGAAAACAAAGAGTAGATAGCTTGATAACTTTGTTAAAAACAAAGAGTACAGTGATTGATTGATTGTGTTTGGATAACTTTGTTTCTCACGATTGAAAACAAAGAGTAAATGTTTGATAAATTTGCTTTCTGTGATAGAAACCAAATAGTAAAATGAGGATACAAATTTGCATTCATGTCTGAAATACAAATAGGAAATGAATTGTGTGTTGATAAATTTGCTTTCCCAAAAAGAAAAGCAAATAGTAAATGATGATAGAGTAGATTGATTGGATATTTAGATAGATTGATTTAACACTTGATATGGGTCATTGATTGAATTTTCTGGATAGATAGATCACATGATATGAATATGATTAATGTGTCCTTTGTGATGATCAAACAAAATAGGAGGCTTTCAAAAGCCTCCAGATTAGAGAGCGGTTCCCACTATGTTGGGAGTGAGTAGGAGAGCTTACACCAGCTGAGTTATAGTTGATAGCAAATTGTGGACTGGGACCTTTGTTGATGATGCCGCGAGGTATTCGGATCAATAGGGGACTGTTGACCGCTTTGGCAGAGAGATGGCACTCAGAGCATAACACTTTTCACTTGCTAACCAGTGAGATGAGTGTGATGCCCGAGGATGTGTATAGGATTCTTGGGGTTCCAGTTGTCAGTGCCCTTATGGTTTATGACCACAAGGAGATTGGTGGGACCGAGGCACTGCGGCAGATATGTGATGATGCAAGCATTTGTGGATATTGGGTAGATAGGGAGGATTTTAGTAGATATCCAGCCTTAGTTTCTTTTTTTACTGCATTCATTGGAGGCTTCCTTGGACTAGACCATCGGTCGAAGGGATTTACAGTTGGTTTGGGTAGGATGTTGGAGTTGTTGGTGACATAGCCATGGAGGTATGCTTGGGGGAGTTGTATAGTAGCAGACATGTATCATGATCTTCATCAGGTTGTATATAGAGGATCCACTAGCTTGGTGAGTGGAGTGATGCTTCTATAGATCTGGGTGTGGGAGCATATTGCAATCATGAGACCACTTTGCATGAGAGATAGGCTAGCAGGGAGGCCCTATGTGTATGCATATTCTGGTGCACTTGTCCAGCAAAAACTGGGCAAGGTGTAGTATTGGCGACGGGTATTGGATGATATAGATGCAGTGATATGGAGACCATACACGGATTGTGAGGCATGGGGGAGTGATCACTTAGAGATGCCGTTTATCTGTAGACGGCGATTTCTGATAGGGTGGACTTTGTTTATTATTGAGATATTTCTAGCATTACGGGTCTTGAGACTGTAGACACCTAAAAATGACCTAGGCCTGCAAGCTTCATTTTTACCACTTTCGTCCTAGCATAATTATGTCATTTAATTATGTCCTTGGTCCACATTCGACTATTGATTAAATAATTCATAATTATTTAATTAATTCGTAATGGGTTATTCTTCATGATTATTAAATAAATGAATTACATTTATTTATTTAATACATCACTAGCGTCTTAATTAAATAAATTGATTAATTTATTTAATTTGTTATTCTTATCTTCTTGGAATACCGTGGTGGTTTCCACGCAGAACTGTTTTGGTGCGATTAATGGCTAACTGTTTTCGAAAATAGGGGTGGGCAAGAATGTGTAGCATCTGAATTGTTGGTGAATAACTTCTCTCAAAATCCGTAATTTGAATTATTTTAATTCAAATTGGTAACTAATCTTCCAAAAATCAAGCAATCGGGTAGATTCTTGATTTTCCAAATCTTATCTTCAATCTGCATCTTATCTCTTTGATTTTTCGAATCTTGCAAATCAGGTAATCTTATCTTCTTGATTTTTTGAAAATCTTTATTTTTCTAATTAATTGTCTCATTTATTCTCCATCGTCGATCCGATTTTATTCTGACCATTCGATTAAGGATTTTTCCCTGACCCTAATTAGGGATTCTCAGGTTTAATCTGGATCATTCATTTTAGGTTCATTTCATCAATTTATCTCGTCGTCCATTTGAAATGGCATTTTCTATAAAATGCCATCTTCTTCTCACTTTTCAATTACACACACACATGCTGACATTTTGCATAGTTAATATAGACATTTACTTGGGATATTTATTGTCATAGGAAATTTTAGTATTTTATATAGTCATTTGATCAATTTTGGCATTGGTTTAGACATAGGTATTGGCAATAGGCATAGGCATTTAGATTTTGAGTAAATCCTTCAAAACTTGCTTTAGTCTTGTCATTTATCATAATTACTCATACACAAATCTAAGGACATATTCATTTACTGCAAGCTAGGAGGTGTAACGAAGGTGAAGCATGGAAGAGGAAGACTTATGGTAATATCGTTCCTTTCGTTTTCATCATTTTTCCTTTATGCTTCGTTATTTCAATGGATATTGATGTTATTGATCTAATCATATAACAAATCTAGAAATCCATCGATTACATTGGTGAACCCGACGTGAATCCTTTGATATAGCTTGCCTTTTGCAGGTTTTATTAACATTTTATTGCAGATCTGCCAGTTTTTGGACTAAACTGTAGGTTTCACAAAGTTCATATCTTCTACATAGCTGTGAATTTTTTTACAAGATTTTTTTTCAAGAGGCTATAGTAAAAAAATCAAGGGTTTATGATCATTTTTGTGGAAGTTATTTTGATTTTAATTATTTTCATAAAATTAATTTTTTGGACGAAAATCGACAATTTTTTTAGAACTTTTTACATTTTTGGAAAGCTCATGAAATTCTAATGGGGGTCTATGTTTTACAGATTTAGTTTGGAGGTCAAATACAATGCGAAAAAATTCGATCTTCATTTTCTATATGGTTTTCACAAATTCGCATTTTTGAGAGCAAAACAGGGAATTTTTCTTACTTCTTTACATTTCTGGAAAGCTCTCAGAAAATTAGCAAGGGTCTCTTCTTTGATTTTTTATTTTTCAGATCAAAAAAATTGTCAAATACTAAAATCTAATTCGGCTATGTCAAAAGTATCTAAAATTGAAATTTTCTGATGAACTTGTCTTTTTTCTTTTCTTTGGCTGCATTATAATATTGTTTTTTGATCTTGTAGGTGATCATAAGAAGCTATAGTAGCAGCAATATCAGTCATAGATAGAAGATTGGAAAGCAAAAACTTCCAGGTGCACTCGTTTAATCTTTCACCTCTTAATCATTGTTTGCCACACATTTGGATTTGGGCTCTTAAAACGAATCTTGTTTTCAATCACATATCAAAAATTGAGACTAAAATTAACTATTGTTTTCAATCACACATCTTGATTTGGGGTTAAAAAGAACAAGTGTTTGAATTGCTTTACACACATTTCATTTCTAAGGGAAATTAATCTTTGCAAGTGTGAATCAAGTGTGTGTGTCCTCCAAAACACCTCACTTGGTTTTCTTTTGTCATATCCTTCGTAGGAGGTTTGCTTGGAGAACACACCCCTCCAAGGGACAACCTCAATAGAGTGTGAATCCAAAGACACGCTCGTTTGGGAGTTGAAATCTTGTCACTCTGAGTTAAGCCCCAAAGAACTTTATACCTTTGGGAAGTGATGGTGAAGGGTGGGTTACCCCTTTCTCCCAGCTTATTGGCAAGATTTTGCTTCCAAATTATACCTAGTCAACATTGTGAAAACTCACTTGAGACCTAATTGGCCATACCCCACTTGAATAGTCATAAGGCTTGTTGTTGTCTATTCAAGTGCTTGCTTAATCACAACATTTAATCTTCAAAGATAAATTTACCATTGTGTTTGGTGTGTGTGTTCATACATTTACATGTGAGATCTTTTGTTTGATATTTCCCAAGTCAAATTTCCAATAAACACACACACATCATCCAAATCATTCAATCTTGTCATTCCACATCATATCCTAATCATCATCATCATCTCTTCAATCCAATCAACATCATTTTACACCATGACAACATTCGAAGACATAGCACTAGAGCTTATTCACATGCTTCATGAAGCTCAAACATGTCAAGCACCTTTACCCCAAAAAATCATTCACAACACCCATAACATTATCCAACATCTTCAAACCAGCCAATCACCTCAAATGCAACAACTCATAGCTCAAATCCAATACCTCATGGCCACTTGTCAAGTCCAACAAGCACATTATCAAGTCCAATCACCACATCAGCACATTTCACATCAACCCTATGTGTCACCTATATCATCATATCAACCTCATCCATCCACATATCAAGTTTCCCCTTCATCAACATATCACAACTCTTCTAATGTTAACCCTTATCCACATCAATTAACATTTCAACAGGCATTATCCTATTCATCCCCTCCATCATCATCACAACAACAAATCATATCACAAATCCAAACACCATTCCAACCTCAAGACTTTCAACCACAATCCTATGTGTCACCTTCATCATCATGCTAACCAAACCCATTTACCTATCATGTCAATGCCACATCAACATATCCACCCATATCACAACAAGAACATAGGATCCCAAGTCCACCTTAGCAACAACATCAAGAGCCTTTAAGTCTTAATGACACCTTTGACAAGGGGAACACCAATCTAGTCCATGCACCCTTACCACCATCCAATCAAATGCCTATCCATAATCCACCATGTCCTAGTCCTAATCCATTGGCCTCTCCACCTTCTAACCAGTCAAACTCTTCATTACCCCCACCATCATCTAATCCTCCTTCAAATCAATGCCCTACATTTAGATATTTAAAAAAAAAATTGATGGCATTATCTAAATCCACCCATCCACCTATAAAGGATGTGACCCAAGGGCTACAAGCAAGGAATCAATTGTCTCCATGTCATTCAACACATATACTTGAACATACCAAAGAGTCCTCAAATGTCATGCCAAGTCCTTCAAGTCAACCATGTCATCCTCAACCCCTTGAGCCAAGTCAAGAGTCTCCCCTCATAAGTCCAAGTCACCCTCTTTCATGCTCCTATGTTGTTGACCATCAAGAACATGTCAAGTCTCTTCAAGATTCATCCCCTTGCAATTCCATTCAAGCAACCCAAGACTTATGCCAAGAGTCTACTCCCAAGCATGTGGAAACATCAAGCCCTAGTCCAAATCAATATCAAATCATTTTCATCCAACCCATCCATAATCTATATCATTTTTATGATCAAGATGATATCCATAATGATGAAGAGCCTATCCAAGAGAAACTTGATCTTATACCAATCCATGAGAAAGATATTCCAAATTCACCTCCACCTAGTCCTATCCATGATTCATCAACATCCACTTCCCTTGATGAGACAAGTGCCTCCCAAGCACACATAGAATATCAAACAAATATCTTGGATCTAAGTGAACACAATGCTAATCAAGATCCCAATGATCCCATGTCACCCACTATTGACCCCATTACAAGTCCTCCATCATATCCTATTGGTCTTTCTACCCTCATTCATGAATGTTCCTCCTTCAAACAACAATAACCATTATCTCCTCCATCCAATAGGGAACTCATGTCTAGTGTTTCACCTACACCTAGTCCCATTGTCCATTGCACACTCCAAAATATGAACCACCAAGGTAAAGGTTTAGACCTTCATGAACGAGATATTTTGGAGCCCATCCATGTCAAAGTCCCTCCATGCTCTTATGGCCTTAGACATACACCTCAAGGACACCAATCTCAATATGTTGGTATTTCCTCCATGCATCCTAAGTCCACTTTCCATCATAAAGCCTATCATACACCTAAAACATATATTGCCATTCCACCACCATCATCCTACAAATGTCAAAAGCATGTGACCATACACTTCCCTCCATCCACTCTACCACCATTGATTCCAACTCCTAATATGCCTACCATTCAATCCTCTTATCCATTTATCCATAAATCCTCTAAACATCTTAATCATGACCAATCGATGCACACATTCTCTAAACATAAAGCTTCCACTCATTCCATCAAACCTAAGGGATTCCAAAATAAAATGTTGGATGCCTCTACACATAAAGTCAAAAATTATAATGGTCCTAATGCCTTAGCATACAATTGCAAAATATCAAAGCCAAGTACATCTAAAAGGCTATATAAGCCCTTACCTCCAAAAGTAAAGGCCAAAACTAAAATGGTTTGGGTACCTAAGGCACTTCATCCACCATCTCCTAAGCAAACATCTCCATTGCTTCCTACACCTCGTCCATCAAAAGCTTCAATGTTTATCACAATGTGTGCAACCATTGGTCATGGTTCCCTTCCATTTCACACCAATTCCACATAACTCCTTCTACTCATCCTTCACTCATTATCCTACATATCTCCCCCATCATCGTCCTATGGTCCATGCTTTTTGCTAAGCCTCCCCATTCATCTTTTCCCTAAGTCCCATATAATCCCTATCATCTTTCAGACATAATCTGCATCATAATCCATTATTGTCCTCCATAATCCACATCATTATCCATCATCTACCTACTCCATCTTCCTTTCATGGCATCCCTTACCAACATCTATGAACATAATGGCATTTGACATGGTCCATGCAATGACAACCATACCTCATGGGACTATCACCTTTCATGCAACTAGACACTTGAGTCCCTCCTATCCACAAGTCAAAAAGTCAAAAAGTAGAGAAGTCAAAAATAATAAAAGAGTAAAACAAAAAGAGTAAAGAGAAATCCCTTCATCCAACGGTGAAAACCTGGTAAACAGACACCTTGGATAAGTACCATGATGAAAACCTGGCAAACATGCATCATGTGTAGGTTGATCTTCTATGTCACTTACACTTGGGGGCACAATGTCTTATCTATCTAACCTATCCTTCATTTCATATCATTTCCATCCTACCTACCATCTTTGGCCATCATACATACCTATCATATCAAGTCCATTCATCCACCCTTCTTCTTTTGATCTTGATGAAGATATAGGGGCAAAGGTTGAAACATGCTTTGAGTATCTCTTGACATACCTCATTTATCTAAACCAATCATGTCATTATCCTATTGTCATAAATTTTGTCCAGAAAAATCCTAAGTCTTGTACCTAAAATAGGGCATGTTATTCCTATGCGACATAGTCTTTGGAGATCACATCCTTGTTGTCTTATGATGCATACATCAATACCATCCATCCATCTATCATGAGCCTTTTATCCCTTATCCCATCACCCACCCTTGCACCTGGACTTGGTTTTCTCCTTGTCATTGGTATCTAGCACAAAGGCTACTTAATTTTTCATCATTTGACACCTCAAAACATTTGACAAGTCAAAAAAAAAAACATGTCAAAAGTCCAAAAAAGTCAAAACATGTCAAAAGTCCAAAAAAAGTCAAAACATTCCAACAAGTCCAAAAAAGTCAAAACATGTCAAAAATACAAAAAAAAATCAAAACATTCCAAAAATACAAAAAAATCAAAACATTTCAAAAATCCAAAAAAAATCAAATAGCCAACAAAAATCCAAGCAATAATTCAAATGCAAGTTAGTCCTTAATCCATACCAATCAAGTCGATCAATCTTGTCAAATTATCCAATCACATCCTTTGGTCTTGATCCTAATCTTGTTGTAAACCCAATCAATCAAAGTCAATCTATCAATTGTCAGTCATCCTTGTGTTGATCTAGGGATATGTCGTTCCCCGCAATGACAACACTATCATCATCAATTAAAATTAGTCAATCAATCAATGGTTTACAACTTGACAGGGGCAATACCTTGTTTGTTTTTGTATCATTTGTGCATGCTTGCTTGCTTGCTTGTGTGTGTTATCATTTTATCTTGCATTTGTATCAAATCCATATCATTCCACCTAATATTCATATCTTGTGTGTGTTGGAATATCTTTTTGCATTATCCTTTGCATCTAAGGTCACATAATACCTTTTGTGCATTAGGACTTTAATGCTCTAAGCCTCTTTCCTCATACGTCTAGACAAGGTTGTATTACGTTGGGGCATGAGACACATCGTCACCTTGGTCGTTATATCTTGGTGCATAACGTCTAGTGCTATATCAAAAATCATGGTTGCTCATCTTTCATTGTAGCATAACGTATCATCCATTCCTTCATATTTAGTTCTTGACCCATCCCTTTCATTTCGAGAGCCTCCCATGTTTGTTCAACATGCCTATCCTCTCAAGGGGGCATCATCATATTCTGATATCATTATCCATTTTTCTCTATCCATACCTTAGTTTCTTTGAAATGATGTTACTCGACACAAATCGCATCACCTCAAACATCATCTCAAAGAGGGTCAAAATGTAGACACCCAAAATTGTCCTCTTGCAACACCTATCTCGGCATTACATCATTTAGGCATCTTGTAGCATGTTCTGCCCTAGGTACCCATGTCATCATTTATTTAATTAAATTCATATTCATAATCCATCTGTTTCGCTAATGTTAATTAAATAATTTATATTATTTAATTAATTAAATCATTTCTATTCATTCTTCTAATATTAATTTATGAAATCATAAATTCAATGTTAATTAAATAAATCCAAAATTTATTTAATTAATAAAATCCTAAAAAGATCTTGTCGCTTTCTTTCCAAAATTGAAACTCGTGTGCATCTAATTAATTTATTTAATTAGATAATTCATCAATTATCTTCTCGTCTTTTTTAAGATTTATTTCCTTTAAAATAGGAAATGAAATCTTTTCATCTTTTTTCAAATCTTATCTCATCTTGTTGTATTTCCTCTTTTGTCAAAAATCAAATCCTTGTTGAATCTTGTCAAATCTTATCTTCCTTAATGTCACGTCTCTATAAATATAGCCTCTCGCAATCCATTTAGGGGGTTGATTCGTCTAGCATCTAGACTCTATCAAAATGAATCTTCCATCTCTATCTATCATTCTCTCTATTTATCATTGTCATTGTCAAGTCGTTATGCTGCAGGAATGAGCACTCAACATTCCTCCATTGTCAACCCTTCAAAATCTCACATTCTCATGCAGGTGGAGAAGAGCAATGGAGATAAATCAAGTCTAGCTTGGAGATCGGTTTGCTTTGCTTTCTTGTTTTAATTTTCATGCTAGTTTGTACTCTATTGTGCTTGATAGGAATTAATTAGATTATTGTTTTCAATACTTTAAATCTGCTGATTTTTACCCTATCTATAGAGACAGTTTGGATTTACACAGGGGATGCCATAGGGTGTTGCTCATTATGGGCGGAGCAAAGGGTGATCCAGGATGGGGGCCATGTATCTGGTACCAGGTAGCATACATAGAGTATTCTACCTTATAGCCAGAGGTATGGATAGATAGACCAGAGGTTGTGGATGTAGTGATGACTGATGATTATGCATAGTATTTTCATACACATCCATTTCCATGGTTTACAGTACCAGATGAGCCATGGGCCATTTGGGGACAGGGGGATGTGGCCGATAGAGAGCAGGTGATGGGTGGAGGAGAGGAGGAGGAGGAGGGAGATGAGGAGGAGGGAGATGAGGGTGAGGAGAGAAGAGATGGAGGAGATGGAGATGAGGAAAGCTCGGATGATGGAGATGATAGGGGAGATGATGGTGGAGAGGAGAGGTAGTAGTGGTTGGATAGTTTGGGCAAAGCAAAGATTGTTCGGCGAGCTAGATCTGGTGGCCAACCACAGACAGTGATTAGGGTGTTGTCCTCATCTTAGCAGGCACAAATGGCTACATTGTAGGCTCAGGTTCAGACGTTTCAGGGACAACAAGCACAACTACAGATCCAGCTAGCTTAGGCTCAAAGTGTGATAGCACAGTTGCAGACACAGCTTTCATAGGCTCAAACACAAGTACAGGCTTAGACACAGACATAGGCTCAGGTGCCCACCCCAGATTCCCAGGTGACATAGTTGGTAGCAGAGAGGGATGCACTTAGACAACGGGCACTGGAGGCCGAGGGTGTGGCACAGAGACTCATGGGTACTGTAGAGAGTACATCATTATGGGAGGCCATTGCAAAGGAATTTGAGGCAGCTAGAGAGGTCGAGTACTACAGAGTCCGATATGAGGAGTTGTGTCCTCCCGAGTGTTGAGAGCCTTATCCCCGATCACATAGCAGGACAAGGACCCAATCACGAACGTCAACACATGGTAGAGAGGTTACAAGGCCTCGACGGGATCCTGATGTAGGGGGTAGTGGCAGGCCGCCTCCTTCTGGACAAGCTCCTTCATGGGCATCTACCAGCTAGTGATTGGGATAGATATATTTTGCACATATGCATGGCATGTATATTGAGTTTTGATCATATCTCATGTATAATGTTTTGAACTTTTTAGTTTCATTGGACATTGGACATTTGTATTATTTTGATGAGCGATGATATGCAGTGGTGATGATTTTGAAGATGATATGTTTGTGCATTTTTGATGTGATATGAATGTTACTTTTATGCATGTATGATATGAGATGGATTTTGATATGTTTTTTTTTGTTTTTGAGAACTAATCTTATGATGCAGGATGATCTAATGATATGATGCTGATGGATGATCTAGGATGTACATACAATGATTGTGATAATGTAGATATGAGTTGATTTTTTTTTTGAATTTTGTCAAATGCAGAAATGGATAGTATGTTTAGGAAATGCATCATGAAATTTATGATATGAAAATGGTAGATAATGAAAAATGTGATACTGCTAATGATAATGGTGAAAAGATAAATGATATGTTTGGTAATGTTTATGTAATGAAAATGGCAATGTGATGATAATAGAATAATTATAATGTGGAATGCAATAATATGAAAGCAATGAGTGCAATGGTAATGAAATGATATGAGATGATGATGATAAATGGTAGTAAATGATAAATGATAAAATGATAATGGGATGATGAACGATAATGATATGAGAGAAAAGATAATGATAATAGTAATTGAGAAATGATGATGTTATGAAAAATAATGAAAACAATGATATGAAATGATGAATGAATAAGAAATGATAAGGTTATGAAAATAAATGGGATGAAATGATAAAGGATAAGGATCTAATGATAGAAAATAAAATAGAAATAATAATGATAATGATAATGATAGAAAGTGAAATAGGAATGATAATGATAATGAATGAGAAATGATAATGATAGAAAATGAAATAGAAATGATAACGATAATGATAATAATGAAATGATAATGAATGAGAAATAATAATGATAATGATAATGATAATGATAATGATGAAATGATAATGAATGAGAAATGATACTGATAATGATGATGATAATGGTAATGATGAAATGATAATGAACCAAATGTCCAAATGTCCTCCACAAAGAGTTCAAAACTACATGACAACCGTTAATGTTTTCATTCAGCCTTTCAGAATACTGATGTGAATCTAATATGCAGATATATACAATGATCTAACGAATATGAAACTAAATGAAAGTAACCAATTTGTTGAGCCTGTTATAAGCATTCTTGAATCATCATAAAGCATTTTAAAATGTTGGAAGTATGTACAAGCATCAGAGGGGAAATTAGCGCCAATGATGACCTGAGTACAACTTTCATGATTTTTGATATAGCAAGCGAACAAAAGCATCGAGGTATAATTGAACCAAGATGACCTGAGCATTTCTTGCATAAACAGACAAATATTAACCACCCCTCCGATGCAAATGTGGAACTGTCCTCAAAGATATTGCTTTGGTAATCATGTCCTGTGACATATTTGCATCAGATTGATTGTTAACCTCAAGACAGCAGACAAAAGAAAAATCATTCTCGTTCCTTGCCACTCTAGTTCAATACATCATCGAGTGTGCTCTAGAGTAATGATATCAAAAATCAAACAACCTTTGTTCAAAATGTAATACTGTTATTTCATACATCATTCAGATTTTTGGATCATCCAATAGACAATGATATGGTATCTGCTGCAAATTGTTCATGATATGGAGCGATGATCGGTTAAGGTTTCGCATGAGTTGGTTATTTGTTCTTATGATCAAATTTTATGACATTATCCAGCTGTCTTAGTATGCTATGAAAGTTAAGTGCCCCCAATTGAGTTTTTGCCCTGTTTATTGACACAACTTGCGAAAAAGGAATATGTACAATGATCAAGCCATGGTAAGACGTTTTATCACTCTAGGAAAATGACGGTAAGATGATGCAATTATAACCCTAAGATGTGGAAAAAGGAAAGATAAAAATCCAAAGTGAAAAACATGAACTAATAGATGGAGAGGTATAGATAGCGTCTATTTGCCAAATTTTCACTATATGTGTTTATTGCATTTTTTTTTGTTTTTTTTCTGTCAATAGACTGCTTGTTTGCCAGGTTTTCACCCTATGACATTTTCTGCTATTTTTGAATTTTTTCAGGACTTTTTCTATTGTTTTTGAATTTTTTTTTGTATTTCTTTAGGACTTTTTCTATTTTTTTGTATTTCTTCAGGACTTTTTCTGATTTTTTTGTATTTCTTCAGGACTTTTTTTGGATGATGATAGCTGACTTAAACATAATATTTCTTGAGATGCATGTTGTTGATGGGTTCGTCAAACAGGTACCCTTCTAGCATTAATAATTTATAGGCTCCTGAACCATAGACTTCAATAACTACATAAGTTCCTAGCCAATTTGATTCAAATTTACCTTTCTTTTCTTTGTCTTGTTGACTACGTGGATTCTCTTCAGAACTAGATCACCCACCTGAAAGGTACGTGGTTTTACTTTGTGATTATAGCTGCGAGACATCATCTGTTGGTATGCTTTCAAATGGTCAGTTGCTTTCTGTCTCTTTTCATCTAAAAGTTCTAACTCTTGTAGTCAGGAAACTCTGTATTCATCATCAGTTATGAGACCTTTCAGTGATACTCTGAGTGATGGTATTTCAACCTCTAAAGGCAATATGGCTTCTACTCCATAGACTAGAGCATATGGTGTTGCTCCCGTTGGCATTTGGACACTAGTTCTGTAAGCCCACAAGGCGGGATTGAGTTGAACATGCCAATATTTCCCTGAATCATTGATGGTCTTCTTCAAAATCTTTAGTATAGTCTTGTTTGAGGCCTCTGCTTGGCCATTCCCTTGTGGATAGTAAGGCGTTGAATATCTGTGTTGAATATGGAATCTTTCACAAAGTTCATCAACATCTTGATTCTTGAAAGGTTGACCATTATCTGTAATAATGGCATTAGGAATTCCATATCAACAAATAATGTAGTTGAGTATGAAGGCTAAAGTTTGTTTTCCAGTGACTTTGTGGAGAGGCACTGCCTCAATCCACTTAGTGAAATATTTTGTCGCCGTGATGATGAACTTATGCCCATTTGAAGATGAAGGATGAATTTTACCTACTAGATATAACCCCCATTGAGAAAATGGCTAGGTTGGTGTGAACAAGTGAAGTTCTTGTGTAGGAGCATGAATAAGATTCCCATGAATCAAAAATTTTGAGCATGTTTTAATAAAACTGAATGATTCCCTCTCCATTGTATGCCAGTAGTAACCCATTCTAATCAATTTCTTGGATAAAGTTAGTCCACTTGAATGAGTACCACAAATTCCCCCATGAACTTCTTGTAAAGCTTTGTCGAATTCGGCACATTCAAGACATCGAAGTAAAGTACCATGAAGACCACGGCTATAAAGGGTATCAGCGATAAGGGTATAGCGAGAGGATTATCAGATAAAGTTACATTTTTGGTTATGAGATAAGTGAGGTGGTAAAATGTCATCTTTTAGGTAGGCATAAATCTTACCATACCAAGGTGAATCAGATCCTACCAAGTGGCAGATAATTTGGCTTTTGGGTGTGTCATAAGTAGGTGTAAATAATTGTTCCACTAGAAATTCATAGCTAGTCTATTTTTCTGGGAGTTGTACCAATGATGCGATCGTAGCCATAGTGTTAGCTGCTTTGTTATCAAGCCCTGGAATTTGTGTGAACTGGATGTCCACAAAGTACTTCTTGAAGTCATCGATCATCTTTTTGTATGACAACAATTTATCATCTTTAGTCTGATAATCATCATTGATTTGGTTAATGACTAACTGTGAGTCACCATAAACTTCTAGCTCAGTAATCCTCCATTCCAATGCTGTCTCTAGTCCAGTGATTAGTGCTTCATATTCGGATATGTTATTGGTGCATGGAAACATTAGCCTATATGACAGAGGAATGGTATGTCCCTGAGGGGTGACAAAGAGAATGCCTGCCCCTGATCCATGTTGAGTAAAAGAACCATCAAAGTATAAGGACCATAGCTGCTTAGATTTTGTAGTGAAAACATTAGCATCTAAAAATTCAATGTGCAAGGGGTGCTCTGCTTGTAGGGGAGCATCTGCTAGTTGATCAGCGATAACTTGTCCCTTGATTGCTCTGTGATCAACATATTGTATGTCAAACTCACTCAGAATCATGACCCATTTTGCTAACCTTCCTGTCAACGTAGCTTTGCTTAATAGATATTTAAGTGGATCAATCTTTGCAACAAGATTAATCGTATGTGTTAACATATAGTGTCAAAAATTTTGTGAAGTAAAGACTACTGCTAGGCAAGCCTTCTCAATGAAAGTGTAGTTGATTTCATGTCCTGTCAATGTTCGGCTGATATAATATTGCCCGTTCTTTCCCTGTATGTTCTTCTTGTGATAGCAATGCACCCAAGGATATTTATGTTGCGGAAATGTACAAGATCAATGGTTTATCTGGATTTGGTGGTACTAGAACTGGTGGGTTCATCAGGTACTGCTTGATTTGTTGAAATTTCATTTCACATTTATCATCCCATCTAAAAGGAACATTCTTATGTAGGAGATGTGTGAACGGTAGACTTTTGTTGGCCAATTGCACAATGAATCTTCTTATATACTGAATTCGCCCTTGTAATGATCTCAATTGACTGATGTTCTTTGGAGGAGGCATCTCCATGATTTCCTGAACTTTAGCAAGATCTACTTCAATTCCCTTTTCTGAAACAATATATCCTAAAGTTTTCCAGATGTGACCCCAAAAACACATTTCTTGGGATTTAGAAGAACTTTGAAATTTTCCAATCTGGTAAATATTTTGGACAATATTTCTAGGTGTCCTTCTTTGGTGTGTGATTTTTCCAATATGTCATCGACATAATCTTCCATGAATGTGTGCATCATGTCATGAAAGATCATAGTCATAGCTCTTTGCTAAGTAGCCCCAACATTCTTTAGACTGAAAGACATGACATTCCAACAGTACGTTCCCCATGGACAAGTGAAGGTTATTTTCTCTTGGTCTTCTGGTGCAATCTTGATTTGGTTGTATCCAGAGAAACCATCCATTAATGAATACATGGCATGGCTAGCTGTTAAATCAACTATAGTTTCAATGCTTGGAAGTAGAAAGTCATCCTTAGGGAAAGCCTTATTAAGATCTCTGAAATCAGTGCACACTCTAATGCGTTTATCTAGCTTTGATATAGGGACAATATTGGAGATCCATTCTGCATAGGCGATTGATCTTATAAATCCTGCATCTAGGAGTTTCTTGAGTTCTTCTTTAACTAGTAGTGCAACATGAGGATGCATCTTTTTGAGTTTTTTTTTCACTAGTTTAGCTCCTGGTTTGATAGACAAATGATGCATTATGAGATCAGGATCAAGACCTGGCATGTCTACATAATACTAAGCAAAATTGACTTGATTTTCTTTGAGAAAGTTCATGAACCCTAGGTTTTTATTATCTGTCATTGATTCTGCTACCTGTAGAATCCTTGGATTTTTTGTAGTTTCAATATTTATTTCCTTTGTAGGATTGATCAAAATGGGCGATTGTTCATGATAGTGCTCCGGGAGAGTGTCAAGTTTCCCATCAGCTAGTGCCTTGAAAAGGTTTTCACCATCTGATACGCTCTTTATTTTATCTTTTGTTTGATCTAGTACTGCCAGATTCTAGTTTTCACCACTAGATTGTTCTTCTTTATTTTTATTTTTGCAGCTAGGAGACTTGACACTCTCCTGATTAAAGACTTTGTGCCGAAAATTTCTAGTGGAAAAATCATTTGCATCATTCGTGGAAAGGAAGTTTATGATAGCTTCATCATTTGGAAAAATAGGTATATCAATAGGTTCAGTTAGATCCTAGTCAATGAGATTAGGATGGATCAAAGGTAACAAGTCATTTGGTCGTGTGAAATCGGCGATGGTTAGAGTCAAAACAGAGTTATTGGTAGGATCTGAGGTATGAGGAAGTTCAATGATGGTACTATTCTCATGATAGTCTTGTTCATTAAAGTTCGACTTAGTATCACTAGAATCATAGTTGCTTTGTAGTTCAAATTCTTGTGGTTGGGACCCTGAACCTTCTCCTTTGATTAAAGTTGGTGTATACTTGTGTATCACATCTACCGCTTTGTCTCTCCAAAATTCATCATCATGGATGGTATCCCATTCATATTCAGCAGAATCTGTATCAAAGTTATTTTCTATGAAATTCAGGATTGATGCCAAACATGCATCCTTTTTATCAGAACCTTCTTGTAGTGTAAAAACATTACCCTGTGATTGGTTGGATGGGGTAGCGTCATAGCCTAGTCCAGTTTTATCATATGCAGCAAGCCCTGGAAGATGGATAGGCTCAACTATGCCTTCTTTTCTTTTTCCAAGAGGACCCTTGTCATATCCCATCTTTTGCATGATGGAATATCCTTTCC
>VDFB02152301.1:0-29809 GCA_007258455.2 Sequoia sempervirens
AAATTAGTGTCAATCAGATGTCTTAGTTTAAATTCTACTTCTTAGTGAGAGTTCAGGATTTTATTTATTTTTTCATGTAAAATTGGGGGTTTTCATTACGGAGAATTGATTTAGGTCTCTTGATATACATTTTCATAATATTGTTAAGGTCAATGCATGTGTCTAGAAAATTTATGGAGATTAATGAATTTATGGTTTCCAAATAATTGTTGTTATTTTTTATTAATTAAACAAAACTATAATTTGTGTTTTATAATTTTTAGCTGATAGGCTATTTGTGTGAACTTTGGTCAGAATTTTCATCAACCTTCCTGGTTTTAATCCTTCTGATGTCCACTCCCAGTCAGAAAAATAATTGCGTCTTAAAGTAATTTCTCCATTGGCCTCTTCGTCTGCCAAGAGAAATAAATGGAAATATGACACGTTTAAACCGAAGCGTCCACATATAGATATTTTTATGATCCCAAAAAAAAAGGAAACCCCAACTTTTGCATTCGCAAGAAAAGCAATAGAAGCTGGAAAAGGAAAGGCAACGTAGGGTTTGAGCTTGCTCTACAGATCTAGTCCTCAGAGCGACCAAGTAGAATAGGAATGGTTGAAGCAGAAGTGTTTTTTATTTCATTTTTATTTTGTTTAAATATTTTATTTTTCCCATTTCTAGACTGCATAGGCTCCCACACTGCCATTAGGCCCTCTCCATTCAACATATTCTAAGTATGCTGAAAAAAGTATGATGGGAAATGTGTTTTTTTTGTTGGTCATTCCATCTTTACCCATTCGTACATAGGTCTAATTTTTTTTTTGGTTGGACGTATATGGTTTCTCTTAGGGTTTGGGGCTAAATGCGATGGAGAATAGAGACATACAACAAAAAATTTGATATTCAGAGGTAGGATACTAAACTTTGAGAGGAATACTAATTTTTGAGACTTCATAAATCTCAGACAACATAAAAAATTTCACTATTATTTTTTTATAGGTAAGTTTTGGTTCTCATTTTCCTTCCCTTCATGTCAACCATCAAGTAATGCTCCATTTTTTTGGTCATGGAAGGGGACTTGTCATGTAGATAACAATTACAAATGATTTTTCTCCATTATATTTTTGAGCTTTCTTCCCTTTTTCTTACTCCATTTTGGGATTTGAAGGCGATGACTCCTCATCCAAATGGTATACGATGCATGACATCATACAATTTACAAGGGCGAATGTGTTTTTTGACACAAGAATATGAAAGGGTTTGGATCTAAGGAGCTCGGGTAAGGTTTTTATGACATTACTAAGACTAAATTGTTTCCATTTTGTTATTTTTTGTTAAAATTTCTTTGTAGAGCTCGCATGATTTAAATTTTTGTGATATTTTTTTGTCATATTCTCATCTTGATTTGTTCTTTAGGATTTTTTATTAAAATATGCTTTGTTCTTTAGGGTTTTTTGTAACTGTATATGCAAATCTTTTTAGCATCATTGGGTTTATGGAAAACAAGAGCAATTTTTCTTTGGATAAATGGAAACTCTCATTTGTAAGCTATGTCATTTCACTTTCACTCCAGGTAATTTTCCAATTCAGGAATTTTTTATGTTAGGTCTTGTAGGGTTTGGCCACTTTCACAGACATTTCCACTGTAAATATTCTTTGGGATTTTGAAGTTCATTGCCACTTTGATACCTCATACTACCAATTTACTATTACTGCGCTTCCCATATGAAGATTAATGGAAGGCTTTTTCTACCAACTTAAGTAGTCATTCCTGCCTATCTATGTTACAAGGGATTTTGTGAACAATATGACTAGAGATATGAAAACACAATGATATTTTGCATGTAAGTTCTACAATACAAGTTTTTATTTTGGGTTCTATGCTCTTTCTATTGAGTTTGTAAGTTGCAAAAGGTTTATTAAGTTTTTTTATGTTTAGATTATACATATTATGAAATAACAAGGCCATTTAGGGTTTTTATTAAAATTTTCTTTGTTCTTTAGGGTTTTTTGTAAATGTATATGCAAATTTCTTTAGCAATGTTGGGTTTATGGAAAACAAGAGAAATTTTTCTTTGGATAAATGGAATCTCTCTTCTTTAAACCATGCCATTTCGCTATCACTCCAGGTAATTTTCTAGTTCAGGAATTTTTTATGTCAGCTCTTGTAGGGGTTGGCCACTTTCACAGACGTTTCCACTATAAATATTCTTTGGTATTTTGAAGTTCATTTCCACTTCGATACCTCATACTACCAATTTACTATTACTATTTTTCCCATATGAAGATTAATGGAAGGATTTTTCTGCCAACTTAGGTAGCCATTCTTGCCTATCTATGTTACACGGGCTTCTATCAACAATATGACTAGAGATATGAAAATACAATTGATATTTTTCCTGTAAGTTCTACAATACAAGTTTTTATTCTAGGTTCTATGCTCCTTCTATTGATTTTGTAAGTCGCATAAGGTTTATTAAGTTTTTTTGTTTAGATTGTACATATTATGAAATAACAGGGCCAATATCATGCACATATTGTCATTCAAAGTAAGTGAAGCAAATGAGTTGTTATATGGTTTGATTTATGTATAAATCCATTCTGATCTTTTTCTATAGGATGGGACAAGTCATAGTGATCATAGACTGAAATAATGATGTTAGACATAAAAATAGATATAATGCAACTTTGATCTACCCATTGCTATTAGGAAAAAGTGCATGGGAATTTGTATGTAGGAACAAGCCTAAACATATTGTAATGTCAACAAGGTCACAAAACATGTAATTAAGATGTTTAGCTTCTAGCAATAGATAGTGGAGTAGTCAGTGATTGAAAGATGGTTCTTAACAAAGCCAAAGACTACAAGGATGCATTTCATTAATCAAAAGTAACTACTACAGCTATAAAGTTAAAAATGATTATTGATTCATGAAATGAATTTTCTAATCTATGTTCACAAGCATGTCTTATGGTGGCCTGTGAGAGGATTTTTGGAAATGTTTCCAAACTTTTAGTATTTACCTATAATATTTCTATTCCAAGAGGAAGTAATATCCAATCATTTAGTAGTGTGAATGATTTTCCATTTGCCTTTGCACATTTTCTGTGAATCTTAGAAGACTTTTTAATATGCTAATTTTATTTTAAAAGTTATATTGAATTGACATTTATATGATATTAATACTGATACCCAGAATATTTACAATTGTGGAATACATCGAATTATGAAATCAATGTTGCTAATGTTGAACATATTTTGTAAAAATAAAGTCTAATACAAGAATATTGGAAGGTATATGGGACATGGACACCTTGGAAATATAATTGGAAATCACGTTATTTAAAACATTCCATTCATATTCTTTTCTTCCAGTTCTATTGTTGCTTCTCTACTATGATAGACTACAAAGTACTTTAACTACCTGCCTACCTGGCATGCAATTCCCTTCCATTTAGTAGACTATGCTAATGAAAACTTCCTCATAGTCCACCCCTCTTTCCCCACCTCCCTTCTCTGTGTATTCAATATCAAGCATGCATCCTTAGTAATATCCATCTTTTCTACATGAGTTTGTCACTTATCCTCTTGGATATGCTCTGTAACTAGCTTTGAAGCCATGAACCGATGACTTGAAGATAGAAGGGAGCTCAATAATCACCAAAAAATTTTTTTATCACAACACCTTTTTCATGATGTTGGATATATCATAATGCATTGAGTCCATTTCACTTAATTGGTCTTTTTGCTAGACTAAGTTTACTTTTTTCTATGTCAAATAGTATTCACGATACTATTTTTGAGGGTTTAAATGAATGTAT
This sequence comes from Sequoia sempervirens, assembly GCA_007258455.2. Lineage (NCBI taxonomy): Eukaryota > Viridiplantae > Streptophyta > Pinopsida > Cupressales > Cupressaceae > Sequoia > Sequoia sempervirens. Next base: position 3,803 of record VDFB02152301.1, read on the forward strand.
ATGTGGCACATCAACTGAGGAGTAGTAAAGTTAATTTGGGAGGAATAAATTCAAAAAATATCATTGCATTGAAGTTATGAATTGACTGCAGGGTATGTGTAGGATCATCATGGAAAAAACATGCCCTTAAGTGGCCAAAAATCTAGAAAAATTAGAGTTGGGCAACTTGACGTAAAAATTTGAATAAGTTATCTATATTATTTCAAAAATATGTAAGAATAGAATCTACAGAAAATTAAATTTAGTTTCTAAACTATAGGTTTATTTTAAAAAAAAATTATTTGGTGAAAATTTGAAATTTAATGTAGTAGTACTTAAATTTTAGGGAGAAAATAAAGAAGTAGGTGTCTATCTGACCACCCTAACCATAGTAAAATGATAATATTTTTTTTACAATATTTTTTAGATGTAAATTAGAGGACTCATGTCTCAATGTGATGCATATTTTTTTGTAATTTTTCCCATGTAAATAATTAATTATGAATTTTTATTACAACTTTTAAAAATATAGAACACACATATGTCGACCACCACCTTAACTTGGTAAAAACTTCATAAAATTTAATTTTTCATTTTTTAATCCTATAGTATGCAAAGCATAGAATGTGACTCATGTTTTGGATTCAAAAAATGTGTTACCATTTGAAAGCTATATAGATTTTTCAATCCATCTATTATTAGTGGGGGACTTAAGTCATAATTCAAATAGAAAATAAATAATAATTATTTATTAAATTCAAAGTAAAGATAATTTATATTGGTGGAAAGCTGAGAATCTCCTTTAAAAACCCTTTTCATTTCATCAATTTTGGGTACAAAAAAAGTCATCAACCACATACCCATCATATCGCCACTTTTTGGCCCATCATGATCCTACACATACCTTGCATGTGAACCTAAGTGCTTAAAGTTCTTGGTACTAAATTTTTTCTTGACCCAATGAACCATAAAATTAAAATTCAAAAAATCCAAAGATGAATTCAAAGAGCATGTACATTTGGAGTGAAATTTAAAAGATTTGGCAATCGATGGTTTAGAATAGAGTATTTTACCCAGACTTCACAAATTCCTCACCCTTATTCCAAACTCATTTCTTAATACATGGAGAAAATCTACAATGTTTGGGGCAGGGGTATTTTAAAAGCCTAGATAATTTCTATAGCTTGGGCATGAGATGGTTTAGAAGGGACAACTTAACAAAACCTTCAAATAGCCTGCATTTACTGCAAATTCATTTTTACAATCATTTGGAAAATATGCACTCTTTTTGGGATTTGCTTCAAAGGCTGGGGAAATCAGCTAGCATAGGCATGGCATGGTTTAGGAGAATAAACTAATAGAGCCTTTAGAAGACTCACATTGACTTTGCAAGTTAATTTTATAAAGTATAGAGAAAACTTGCATTCTTTTTGAAGGGCATTTTGAAAACTAGGTGAATTAACTACTTTGTAAAATTCATTTGTACTAGCATAGAGAAAATTCCCATTGTTGTTGGGGTTTGAATTAAGGCTAGGTAAAGCTAATATATTTCAATTACAATTAGAGGAAACCTAGGGAAAAAAGAAAATCCAGATGACCAAATTTTGTTGCATTTATTTGTACCATGTGCTCAGCCATTTCTCTTAGTGGTAGATGGTTGAGTAAGATTACTTACTATTAAAATGTGGATTATCCCAACAATGGTAAATTTTTATAATTAAATCATGGATAATTGTTGTCTTAGGTATAATTTTATTGAAATGTTCTTGCTAACAATTGGGCACCTTCTCTGTATAGGTTTCAATTACACTTGAGGTGACTTCTAGAGGTGCTAATAGGGTGGTAATGGAGCAATTAGTGAAACAGTATCAAGAGAAACATTTGGGAAGGAGGCTTCCTGCATATGATGGTTGTAAGAGCCTATACACTCCTGGCCCTTTTCCATTTCCATCCAAGGATTTTACAATTAACCTTCTTGATGAGGAGCATGGTTTGGGAGGCCAAAGATAAAGTGATAGACTAGAGTGATTTTCTTATTAAATGTTCTTTCTGTTATCATAGTGGTCTTGTCCTTTCAGCAATATGAATGTTGTTACTTGGACGCTTATGATTACATGTATATCTGAAAGAATTGTTATGTTTGCAGGACAATGATCCTATATGATTATTGGTATATATATTTAATGCTTATTAAAGACAATTATGCTATATGATGTATTGTTATGCAGATTTCATGCTCTATTATAGCCATGTGTGCAATATATGCCTTTCTCTAGCCAAAATTCTACAATATGACACTCTATTGACTCCTGAGAACATATTATTTGTTCTTCAATAATTACATTTCTATTTCAATTTTCTAGGTTCTTTATTTGGGAAAATCATTGAACCTATGTTTAATGCTTCTTGCTTCATAATTGCATGCCTATCTTTCTTAAGCATGATTTTTGGGGTTTCTATTGACTTTTTCATTCTATATAAAATCATTAGCATTATATTTTAAGCATCATCATCCTTGGTTGGATTTTTCATTCTTTAGAAAACTGTTGTCTTCCAAATTTTTTTCTATATGCATTTTAGTGTTTCAGGCATATTTGGTGATAATTGTTTTTTAAATTTTAAAAATTTATTTGTTGAATAGGATAAGCTCTAAATTTACTCATCAAAATACCTAATCTTTTCTTCTTTTGTTTTCTCTCAGAAGGAAATGATAATTCAAGGTTGTGATCAAGTTTGTAGCTCATGCAAACCTTCACCATTTAGGTCAATTCTTATCTGGAAAGAAAGAAGATGCACCTCAAGAAGCTTTGGAGGTGCTGGATATAGTGTTGTGGGAGTTTCCTACACACAGGTTTCTTAAAATATTTTAAGTGTGTTTTAAATAGAGAATGAGTAGTTGGGTGAAGAAAAAGGTTATTGAGTTTGATTTGCATTGTAGGCATTCTCCTATTGGAAGATCCTTCTACTCTCCTGATTTGGGAAGGAGGCAAAAACTTGGTGAGGGTCTAGAAAGTTGGTGTGGGTTTTACCAGAGCATAAGACCAACTCAAATGGGATTGTCCCTTAATATTGGTATGAAGCTACACAAGTACAATGTTTATGTTGTTTCTTTTTATGCCACTATTTCACTTGTGTTATTTGTTTCCCTTTTAATGCAAGATAACGATAAGTGTTGTTTCTTTGTTAGAAAATGTTTCCATACTATTATTTTTATATATCTTGTGTCGGAAGGTATTATTATGAATTCTACACTTTGAGTGTCAATCTGCAATAAAAATTGAAAACCATCTCATTTCTTGTTCCAGATATGTCATCAACTACTTTCATTGAGCCATTGAATGTCATTGATTTTGTGGCATAACTCTTAAATAGGGACATGGGATCAAGACCATTATCTGATGTTGATCACATCAAGTTATGGAATTTCTAGATAATTGATTTGATGTTTAGAAGGTAGTTAGAAAATGTAGACATAAATAATCGATCTAGTCTATTTCAATCGTTGTCACATTTGTGTTAAGCCAAATTAAGAAAGCCTTGAGAGGTGTCAAAGTTGAGGTCACACATCGGGAAAATATGTAGAGGAAATATCATATTTTTGGGTTGACTTATCAACCCACCAAGGAACTAACGTAAGTTGCTTGATCTTTAATATTAGTAATTTGAAAAGGGAAATGTTCTTCTTATTACAAGAGGTTGCAATTTGACATCTATTATGGTATTAAAATTTTTTGGGATATATTATTTTGATAGGTTTCCATTGGATGACAAAGGAATAATGAAATATGTGTTAGAGTATTTCCAGGAGATGTATGAATTTACCATGCAGCATACTAGTTTTCCATACCTACATGTTGGGAATCAACAAAGGCCAAACTATTTGCCAATGGAGGTATGTAGTTTTAATTCAAATGGATCTTTATTCTTTTCTGAATAGGAAATGATTTGTAGTTGTTAACCATGTTTGTGTCTATATACACATAATATTGCTTGATGTAATTAAATAGGTATGGAAAATTGTAGAGGGACAACATTATTTAAAATGTTTGAATAAATGGAAGATTACCACCCTTCTGAGAGTTACATGTTAGCACCCTTGAGAATGAGAGACATGTATACATTTTATAGGTATTCCCTTTCTACATTCAAATATTTCGTTGGTTTATTTAAATAGAGTATTGTATCCATTTTCTAGTGTGTTGTTTTCCTTGTCTATGCTTCCACATTTTACATGCATGTCTATTAGGGAATTTGCATCCTTTATGATTTTGATGGATGTGCATGCCATGTTCCAAAGCTCTCATTTTTGCATAGGAAGAGAGGATGTTGAGAAAGGTTGTGGAATACAGCTTTACACCTGCCAATTGAATTTGCTTGAAATTTTTTAAAGCCTTATCAATGAATGTATTCCATGAATATACTGCAATCATCACATTCCATGAGATGACATCTACTTTGAGGCATTATGTCAAACAATTCATGTGCCTTGTCTATGCTTTCCCATTTTGCATACATTTTTACCAGGGTAGTTGCAACTACAACATCTGAGAAAAGATATCTAGAAGGTGTTGATGCACTCCAAGCTATCTAGAATGAATTTACATTTTATATTGGCCAATAATTGGTGCAACACGGGTGTATGTGTGTGCATATATTTCTATACATATACCCCAAGCTATCTAGAATGAATTTACATCTTATATTTTCTTGGTAATTGGTCCAACACAGGTGTGTATGTGTTTATATATATATATATATATATATATATATATATATATATATATATATATATATATATATATATACACATATATGTATATATAAAGAGAGTTTTTGTGGGATATATACATATATATAGAAGGTGTTGATGCACTCAAAGCTATCTAGAATGAATTTACATTCTTATATTGAGGAAAAATATCTTTCCTTTACTTTGATCGATCATTCATAAGAGATTGTGATTTATTATAGCTGTGATTCATTTTTACAATTTAATAGAGGTTTTCCTTTAATTTAAAGATAGGGAATCATTGCTATAATTACTAGTGTAGCACAGGCTGTGGGGATTTGGGATTTGGGGTATGAAACATATGTGTGCAAATATGTCTAAAAATTGCTTAAAGTTGCTCAAATTTCTTCTCAAACATATTTTATGGGATAATGTGCATGCACTCCAAGCTCTCTGAAATGTATCTACACCTTATGTATTTGGAGTTATGAACAACTTTAGTGAACACCATAGAAGACTCCAAGGAGATTCAAATTTCATTTGAAGAAAATTACTTACAATATGAGATCAATCAAGAGAGAATTTGTGTATAAATTTTTCCTTATCGAATTTTGTACATAAGTTTTTGTGAAGGCTATGGAATTTGGAAGTGTTACTTGCAACTATAATTTTTGAGAAGAATCCTCTAACAATTATGCTTTGATCGGTGTCCAGACCCTCTTCAAAAGATCCAATTTGAGTACAGGAAGGGAGGATGCTTGTAAAGGCTGTAGGGTCTAGCTTTACACTTTCCAGTTGCATTTGCTTAGAAGTTTCTAAGGCCTTTTCAACAAATTCATTTGAACTTATCTTGCAATGATGGCATTCCATCAGACCACATTTCTTTGAGGCATTTTGTGAAATGGTTCGTGTGCCTTGTTTATGCTTCCACATTTTGCATGCATGTCTATCAGGCCACTTGCATCCTTTATGATTTTGATGGATGTGCATGCCCTATTCCAAAGCTCTCATTTTGGCACAGGAAGAGAGGATGTTGGGAAAAGTTGTGGAATATGGCTTTCCACCTGCCAATTGAATTTACTTTAAAGTTTCTAAATCCTTGTCAAAAAATGTATTCCATGAATATCCTGCAATCATCACATTCCATAAGATGACATCTACATTGAGGCATTATCTCAAATAGTTCACATTCCTTGTCTATGCTTGCCCATTCTGCATACGTTTTTACCAGGGTAGTTGCAACTACAACATCTAAGAAAAGCTATCTAGAAGGTGTTGATGCACTCCATGCTATCTACAATGAATTTACATTTTATATTGGTTGGTAATTGGTGCAACAAAGGTGTATATGTGTGCATATATATCTATACATATACCCCAAGCTACCTAGAATGGATTTACATCTTATATTTTACTAGTAATTGGTCCAACATAGGTGTGTGTGTGTTTATATATATCTATATATATATATAGATACACATATATTTATATATAAAGAGAGAGTTTTTTGGATATATACATATATATAGAAGGTGTTGATGCACTCCAAGCTATCTAGAATGAATTTGCGTTTTTATATTAGTTGGAAATTGGTGCAACATAGGTCTGTGTGTATATATATCGAGGGTTTGGGATTTGGGGCATGACATATATATGTATAAATATATCTAAGAATTGCTTAAAGTTTCTCAAATTTCTTGTTAAACATATTTTATGGGATAATGTGCATGCATTGCAAGCTCTTTGAAATGTATCTACACCTTACATGTTTAGAGTTATCAACCACTTTAGTGAACACAATAGAAAACTCCAAGGAGCTTCAAATTTCATTCAGAGAAAATTAGATACAATATGCAATCAATCAAGAGAGAATTTGTGCATAAATTTTTCTTTATCGAATTTTGTACATAATTATTTGTGAGGGCTATGGTATTTGGAAGGGGAACTTGCAACTATAATTTTTGAGAAGAATCCACTAATAGTTATGCTTTGATGGATGTGTAGACCATCTTCCAAAGCTCCAATTTGAGTATAGGTAGGGAGGATGCTGGTAAAGGCTGGGGAGTCTGGCTTTACACTTGCCAGTTGCATTTGCTTAGAATTTTCTAAGGAATTTTCAAGAAATCCATTTTGAACATATTCTGCAATAAAGGAATTCCATGGTACCACATTTCTTTGAGGATTTTTTCCAAATGGTTCATGTTCCTTGTCTATGCTTCCACATTTTGCATGCATGTCTATCTGGGCACTTGCATCCTTTATGCTTTTGATGGATGCACATGCCCTATTCCAAAACTCTCATTTTGGCACAAGCAGAGAGGATGCTGGGAAAGGTGGTGGAATATGGCTTTACACCTGCCAATTGAATTTTCTTGAAAGTTTCTAAAGCCTTATCAACAAATGTATTCCATGAATATCTTGCAATCATCGTGCACTCCATGGGATGACATCTACTTTGAGGAATTATGTCAAACAATTTGCATTTCTTGTCTATGCTTTCCCATTTTGCATACATTTTTACCAATGTAGTTGCAATTACAACGTCTGAGAAAAGCTATCTAGAAGGTATTGACACACTCCAAGCTATCTAGAATGAATTTACAATATATATTGGCTAGTAATTGGTGCAACATAGGTGTATATGTGTGCATATATATCTATACATATACCCCAAGTTGTCTAGAATGAATTTACATCTTATATTTTCTTGGTAATTGGTCGAACATAGATGTGTATGTGTTTATATATATCTATATATATACACATATATGTATATATAAAGAGAGATTTTGTAGGATATATACTTATATATAGAAGGTATTGATGCACTCCAATCTATCTAGAATGAATTTACGTTCTTATATTGAGCCTAAATAGATTTCCTTTACTTTGATTGATCATTCATAAGAGACTATTGTTGTGTGGTCTAACAAAATGCCCCAAGACTAAAGAGGTTTGGGGACCTAAGTGAAATATAACTTCTATTCCAAGAGCTAACAAATTGGAAGATCACTGAAAGCGAAAAAGAAAAGAGAAATCCTTGGTTAGAAAGAAAGTACTTCATATAGTAAGTGTTTCGTACACCGGATACTGGGTACTAGAAACATAGAAAAGGAAAACAGTAATGTAAAGTTCTAGAAAATGGCTCTAGTCTGGTAAGTTGGAGTCTGGTAAGTTGGAATTTTGGTATAACCGAGGTCCGAGAAAGTAAGTGAGTAAAGCTGAATACCGAGTACAAAGTACCAGGTTGAAATGTGAAGTGAAATGTTAACTTTTTTATAAAATTTATACATTGATCCTGATGACCTGGTATACATGCAAGGATTTGTGATATGTTTTTATTTAGAAGTTTTATGGATTTTGTACTAACATTTGAATAATGGTTTTATTTGGTAGCATTTAAAAAAAAAGATTTAATATTTGGATTTTTGTGATTGCAAGAGATATCAATTTTGATGCAAAGCTCAGGTATGGATGGTCAGGAAAATTATACTGGCGAACAAATTCTACTTTATTACCAGGCTTGATGATGCACTTAACGGACTCATGCTAGAATAGAGTTTGCTGCAAGGATGTGCTAGTTACCAGGATACCAAGATGATGGAGTATAGGCATGTGGTAATGTTCAAAGTGTATCTATTTTGGGGGTGTTTTATTCTTGGGATGTTCAAATTGGAAAGCCACAGATATAGGAGTTTGACTTCCACCTGATCACTCCATTATATTGGAAGGATCCTATATATCATCCTTTGGATAAATTTGTTCAATTTCAGAAGGAATCCAGACAAAGATGAAAGAGTAGAACCTGAAGAGCTTCAACGAGTGATTGGAGTTGACTTCCATTGACTTCAATTGCATTTCTCCTATTGGCCACAATAGTCCACGTGCCTTGATTAGATTGGTCCTTTAGATTCCCTCTCATGTAGATGTCTTATCCTATATGAGAGTTGTGTTCTATACAAGGCTAGAGGATGCTTAATTTTATTTTAATTTTAAAATTTGTGGATGTCGAAGGAGCAAAAACTTCTTTTAAGTTTTGTTCTTTTTTTCTTGTTTTCTAAACCATTCCAGCGTAAAACTTTGTATGCATGTAGAAATTAATTGATATTAGAGCTTTATGGATAGCTACCTATCTAAGTATCTTTTGTAGCTAGTTTTGTAAGTTTATCTGAACAAGAATGTATGTTGCACCGTTTAAGGGTGCATATAGAACCTATTCGATTTCCATAAATGAAACCCCCTCTTTAAAAGTTTGCACTATTTTATATGTAGTTGTGAAGCAATCTGGTGAAATATAAGGGCGGGTGCATGAAGTTGGGTACCAATTTTCTGGCCACTTATGAAAAAACTTTTAAAAAACACTCTCGCGTTATTTCGCATTAAAAACAAAGAAAAAAGTGAAAGAATTTTCCTTGGAATACCAACCCAAAGGCTTGGAGGGAATTCCCAACAAGGACAGAGACGTGTTTTTGCAAATTCTACAATTTTTCACATAATTTGGTTTGTGCTCACCATCAAGATTGCATCTAGTTCAATATCGACAAAATCGAAAACATGGGTAATGTTAGGTTCTCTCGTAGCTATCCAATGATGTAGTTTTTTTCACTTTTTGACAATGTTAAGCCTTTCATCCATAATTTATTTTGTTCATATGTCTTTTTTTTTCCAAAAAGTAGTGTTTGGTGTTTTTTTTGTTATAAATTAACCGTTCATCAAAATTTCAAATAAATTACATTTTTAGAAACTAGACTCCATTCTACAAATTTTAAAAAAGAAAAGAAAAGAATTCAATTATTTTCAAAAATTTATAGGGGGAGCACAACCAAAATTCTACTTTTCAGGAAGTGCCCACTTAGAAAATTAGTAAAAAATCAAATATTCATTAAAAAATTATCAAAAAAATTGTGCATCAACTAGATGTTGTTAGCTAACTTCTGACCATAGTGATTTTAAACATACTACAAAAAAGTTCACCATGCCCAAGTCATACAAGACTTGCTATGTTATGTTTTTCTGACAAAAAGAACACCAATTTGTGTACATCCCTCTTTTGAACCCCTTAATATCAACCATTTTCAAAATAAATTAGTAGTTTAGAAAGTAGACTCAGAGCACTTCAATCCTTGTTTTTGTTTCATCTCAAAATTTTGAGCGTAACTATCCTCAATTTCGCTTCCAAGGTTAGCATTTCCTGATTTCAGAAAAAAAAAGTGGCCACTTAAGCCCCCTTTTTGGGAACCATCTTGGTGCACTTACCCATAAAGCAGTTTTCTCTATTTCGATTAGTTCTTTGGGGCATCCATAGAGAATAACTGGGAGAAACTTTTATTTTTTAATATTTTTTATGTTTTACTTTAGATTAGATGTTTAATATTTTGAAAATGTTCCAAAAAGAAAGTGTAAGTGAATGGAAATATTTTTGTTGAGAATCTTTTATTTTCCATCGAATTAATGAATGGGTATGTGCAGGATCATGATGGGCCAAAAAGTGGCAATATGATGGGTATGTGGCTAACAACTTTTTTTTACCCAAAATTGATGAAATGAAAAGCGTTTTTAAAGGAGATTCTTAGCTTTCCAACAATATAAATTATGCTTTACTTTGAATTTAATAAATAATTATTATTCATTTTCTATTTGAAGTACGATTAAAGTCTTGATTATTGTTTGATTAGAATCATAGCTTTCAAGCGGTATCACATTTTTTTAATCCAAAACATGCATCACATTCTATGATTCACGCTATAGGATTAAAAAAAATGAATTTCATGAAGTTTGACCAAGTTAAGATTGGTGGGACATCACGAGTTTTTATATTTTTTAAAATTTGTAATAAAATTCATAGTGAAAGGTATTTATTTGGAAGAATTACAAAAATATGCATCACATCTAGACATGAGTCATCTACTTATATCTAACATTTTATAAAAAATATTATCATTTTATTGTGGTTAGGGTGGTCAGATAGGGACCTACTTATTTTTTCCCTGAAATTTAAGTACTACTGCATTGAAATTTAAAAATTTCACCAAATAGATTTTTAAAAAATAAAATAAACCTATTAGTTTAGAAACTACATTCTATTTTCTACAGATTCTATTGTTACATATTTTTGAAATAATATAGATAGTTGTATTCAAATTTTTACGTCAAGTTGCCTAACTCTGATTTTTCTGAATTTTTTGCCACTTAAGGGCATGTTTTTTCCATGATGATCTTGCACATACCAGAATTTTTAATGCTAAATTTACTGCTTTCCTAAATTCCAAGTTTATCTTTTCAAACTAGAAAGCTAATCTAAAATGTTCAAAGAACTGATGCAAAAAAATGTATATGTATATGTACATGCCCATATGGATCCCCCCCTAAATGAAAATAACAACAATTATCACATCATTACCCAAGAGCGACCCTAGTGAAACCATGACCTGGTTATCGAAGACTTGGGATAAAACGAAAGTCAATCTTTTCTCTGTAAATGTAAAATTCTCTCTTACGTTGTCTTTGTTTCATATCTTTCAAGAAGGATAGGATCTTTGCAGTCTTATCTGTGGAGATATTATTTGATCTGTTTAATACAAGTAAAACCATCATCAGCAACTGTGATTTATTATAGCTGAGATTCATTTTTACAATTTAATAGAGGTAAGCCTGTAATTTAAAGATAGGGAATTGCTGCTATTATTACTAGTGTAGCACAGGCTGTGGGGCTTTGGGATTTGGGGCATGACATATATGTGTACAAATATTCTAAGATTTGCTTAAACTTGCTCAAATTTCTTGTCAAACATATTTTTATGGGATGATGTGCATGCAATCCAAGCTCTCTAAAATCTATCTGCACCTTACGTGTTTGGAGTTCTGAACCACTTTAGTGAACACCATAGAAAACTCCAAGGAGCTTCAAATTTCATTCAGAGAAAATTAGTTAAAATATGAGATCAATCAAGAGATAATTTATGCATAATATTTTCTTTATTGAATTTTGTTCATAAGTATTTGTGAATCCCCTATGGTATTCAGAAGTGGCACTTGAAACTATAATTTCTAAGAAGAATCCACTAACAATTATGCTTTGATGGATGTCCAAACCCTCTTCCCAAGCTCCAATTTGAGTACAGGCAGAGAGGATGTTGGTTAAGGCTGGGGAGTCTGGCTTTACACTTGCTAGTTGCATTTGCTTAGAAGTTTCTAAGGCCTTTTCAACAAATCCATTTTGAACATATTTTGTAATGATGGAATTCCATGATACCAAAATTATTTGAGGTATTTTTCCAAATCTAGTTCAGGTTCCTTGTCTATGCTTCCACATTTTGCATGCATGTCTATCGGGGCACTTGCTTCCTTTATGCTTTTGATGGATGTGCATGCCCTATTCCAAAGCTCTCATTTTGGCACAAGTAGAGAGGATGTTGGGAAAGGTTGTGGGATATGGATTTACACTTGCCAATTGAATTTCCTTGAAAGTTTCTAAAGCCTTATCAGTGAATTTATTCCATGAATACCCTGTAATCATCACATTCCATGAGATGACATCTAATTTGAGGCATTATGTCAAACTATTCACATGCCTTGTCTATTCTTACCCATTCTACATAAATTGTTTACAAGGGTAGTTGCAACTACAACATCTGAGAAAATATATCTAGCAGGTGTTGATGCACTCCAAGCTATCTAGAATGAATTGACATTCTATATTCGCTAGTAATTGGTGCAACATAGCTATATATGTGTGTATATATATCTATACACATACCCCAAGCTGTCTAGAATGAATTTACATCTTATATTTACTTGGTAATTGGTCCAACATAGGTGTGTACGTGCTTATATAAATCTATATATATATATACACACATATATGTATATATAAAGAGAGAATATTCTATGCCTCAGATATCATTCCTCAAACTCCAAGGAGCTTCAAATTTCATTTGGAGAAAATTGGTTACAATATGAGATTAATCAAGAGAGAATTTGTACATAATTTTTTTTTATTGAATTTTGTACATAAGTATTTGTGAAGGTTGTAGTATTCAGAAGTGACACTTGCAACTACAATTTCTAAGAAGAATCCACTAACAATTATGCTTTGATGGATGTCCATACCCTCTTCCAAAGCTACAATTTGAGTACAGGAAGGGAGGATGTTGGTAAAGGCTAGGGAGTCTAGCTTTACACTTGCAAGTGGAATTTGCATAGAAGTTTCTAATGCCTTTTCAACAAATTCATTTTGAACATATTCTGCAATGATGGCATTCCATGATACCATATTTCTTTGAGGAATTTTTCCAAATGGTTCATGTGCCTTGTCTATGCTTCCACATTTTTCATGCATTTCTATCAGGGAACTTGGATCCTTTATGTTTTTTTTATGAATGTGCATCCCCTGTTCCAAAGCTCTCCTTTTGGCACGATCAAAGAGGATGTTGGGAAAGGTTGTGGAATACCGCTTTACACCTACCAATTGAATTTTCTTGAAAGCTTCTAAATCCTTATCAATGAATGTATTCCATGAATATCCTACAATAATCACGTTCCATGAGATGACATCTACTTTGAGGCATTATGTCAAAAATTTGACATGCCTTGTCTATGCTTGCCCATTCTACATACATTTTTACCAAGGTACTTGCAACTACAACATCTAAAAAAGGCTATCTAGAAGGTGTTGATGCACTCCAAGCTATCTAGAATGAATTTAAATTTTATATTGGTTGGTAATTGGTGCAACACAGGTGTATATGTGTGAATATATATCTATACATATACCCCAATCTATTTAGAGTGAATTTAAATCTTATGTTTTCCTAGTAATTGGTCCAACATAGGTATGTATGTGTTTATATATATCTATATATATACACATGTATGTATATATAAATAGAGAGTTTGTGGTATATATACATATATATAAAAGGTGCATTGATGCACTCCAAGCTATCTAGAATGAATTTACATTCTTATATTGGGTGGAAATTGGTGCAACATAGGTGTGCGTGTGTATATATCGAGGGTTTGGGATTTGGGGCATGACATATATGTGTATAAATATATCTAAGAATTGCTTAAAGTTGCTCAATTTTCTTGTCAAACATATTTAATGGGATGATGTGCATGCACTCCAAGCTCTCTGAAATGTATCTGTACCTTGCATGTTTGGAGTTATGAACCACTTTAGTGAACACCAAAGAAAAATCCAAGGAGATTCAAATTTCATTTGAAGAAAATTAGTTACAATCTGAGATCAATCAAGAGAGAATTTGTGCATAAATTTTTCTTTATTGCATATATGTGAATATATATATTTATGTATGTGTATATATGTTTATGTATATATATATATGGGCAAGTGCATGAAGTTGGTCACACTTTTGTGGAAAAATGGGAAATTTCTTTTGAAAAGAGATAACGCGACCACGTTATAACGTGCTCACGTTATTTAATTTTAAAAGAAAAAAAAGTGAAATCTATATCATTTTCTTTTTACTGTTTCTCAGCCCTTCCTATAGCCAAAAACTCTCTCTTTCACGCTCGCGTTCTACGAGGAAGGATTTCTACATATTTCATCAACAATAGTTGGATTTTCTTGGAAAATATGGCACCACAATGATGAAGAGATGTGAGAGGTAAGTATTTTTTGCTATTTGTTTTGAGTTTGTTAGTTTGAAATTGATTTTGTTTGTTTTAGGTTAGATTTGATTGTTTTTTTTTTAAATTGAAGGAAATCTTACAAATCCTCAACAAAATCAACCTCCCCTACCATTCTCTCAACACCCTCCTAGCACTCAAGAAAATTTAAGGACTAAAATTGAGAACAATAGAAAACAACTTGAGGATCTTATCAGTAGGTTGAGTGATCCAAATGCTTCAACCATAGAAAGAATGCTTCTAGAAAATTCATTGAAATATATGCTAAAAATTGTAGATGCAATCACCCAACAAATATCTGGATGACAAGATAGGAGGCAAATAGCCAAGGCATATTATGCAAATAAATTATCATATAAACAAGTAAAATATTTAAAAATTAATAAAGGTTATTTGTGCTCTCTATTCACTGACCCTAAAACAAATCAAAATCTTACCCTCAATGCAAAGAGGTTTCCTATTCATTGGTACCACCACCAAGAGATTAAGAACCATTTTTATGAAAGATGGTATATGGTCTTTGATTACCCATCGTGCAATAATTGTGAAGTCCCCAAATATCTTCTTAGGAAACTATACAGTGAGTTTGTACTGACCCAAATCCCAAATTATTTTGATATGAGGGAGTTCTAGGGGAGAGGTGGGAGGTTAGCTCAGGATAGGCCCAGTGCATAGCCAGATCCTACGCAGTAAGGGAGATGACCTCTCTAGGCTAGCTCATGAGCAGATTGTGATGCCTATCATTGCAAAGGAGAGTGCCAACATAGAGACATTGCAAGTGATCACAACTTTTACTTGGAGTGTCATCCATCACACTAGCCCTATTCTACAATGCCATAGAGGGGAGTCTTCAGGTGGTGTACTTTGAACCCATGTGTGTCAATCTTGCGAGGCGACTTGTTCATATGACCCTACTGGCACTTAGGAGGGTGCTACGTAGGATCCATATGCTACTATGCAACCTGATCCATATGCATCTATGGGGATGGAGAGGACAGTTGACATTTTGCATGATGCATATGCCATTGACACTCAAGTAAAATTCAGCATGTTCATTGAATTTAATTTATTAAATTTTGATTGTGAAATGCAAGATTAACTAATTTTTTTTATTATTTTAATAAAATTGTAGGGTCACAGTGTAGAGACTAGATACACTAGTCATCCACCTATTTATTTTTGCAGTACATCTATCTGTGGGGTATGTAACTAGTAAAGAATTATAAATTTATTACATGTTAATAGCATTGTTTTACAAATGATATTTTAAGATGTGATTTTGGATGTTGAACAGGGTAATGTTGGAGGTTTCAAGGAAACACCTCCTAGTGCCAGTAGATTTGATCAAATGTTCATGGAGGTAATATAAAATAAAGATAACTTAACTAATGAATTCTAAGTTTAATAGATTTGTGTAGTTTATATTCATATTGTTGGTTACATTGCATTACACATCATTCAAACTCAAAGTATTACTCCAAATTCGATAACTAATAATCAGAAATATATAGTTTAATACTTGTACTCAAAATTTTGTTCATTAGATCTCATACATTATAAGTCATCACGTGGATCGCTATTGTAACTTTTTTTATTGAATAATTTGTTGTCTTATTTTTAGATGTTGGTGATAGAAACACTACCAAAAATTATGAGGAAAATGGATATTGGTGTTTCCTCCACTATATAATCCTCGATAGCTCTGATAGGGGAGGTATGAGGCAAATTACTAAATTTCAATTTACATTCGTTGTTATAGATGAACTAGTTCTAGTGAAAAATCAAACCATTATTGATTCATAGTTTAATTCCTATTTGGATGGTTTATACAGGGCTTGAGCATGCCTCAACATCAATGTGCAAATATTTCCATCAAGGAGAGTGATCGTGAGATGGCCGTAAGTGATTATTTTGTTAAATATATCAATTTTTATAATGCAATTTCTATATATTAATGTCTTTACTTCTTATTGTAACAGTTAAAACTTCACCAGGAGCTAAACACTAGGAGAAGGAGTAGGAACACTCCTCGAGCACAACAGAAATGGGTGACAGACTTATCACCATCGGATCACCAAGCAAAGGTAAAGAAAATTGTATTTGAACCAGAGCATGGAGAGAAATCAATTTTGAATGCAGAGCCCTTTATTGGATGCCTACATGGAAAATTTGTACATATTTTGTATTGGATATATTTGACATTGTATGCCTATATGGCATTCTTGTAAGCCTATATAGCCATTTTGTAACTATATTTTATACTTATATTGACATATATTGATGTATGTGTACATGGTTATTTGCTTTTAATACAAATATTTTTTATCGATGACCAGTGTCCATATTTGCATTATAAATTAATGGTTCAATAGATGAGTTGGGTGTGCTTGTTCGGTGTATGCTACAAGCTTGCTACTTTTGACTTATGTATGAACATGAAAGTGTTGAAAATTTTCTATGTTATTGATCAAGCGTAATGCAATTTTACGTTTTGTAACCAGTTCTTGCATACTTTCGATCTTATGGACTTATTCCTTCCTGGCACATGTTAGCCGAATATTTTCATTTGGATACTTGGGAGGACATATTCCTATGTTTGAACCACTAGTAGTTAAATAAGACTTGAGCATTATGGACACTAATCCATACTTCCTCTTGTCACAGACCATAAGGATTAGAATTGTAATTTGATGCAATGATAGTCACGAGGATGAAATTTATATAACCATGCCTATTTTGGAAACTTTAAAAGCAATCTTGCATCTAACTTGAAGGCAGAAGTGTTAAAGAGTGTTAGGTTTGATAGGCCTTCTCTTCCTAGGGAGGCACATCTTAGTTGAACAAAATTTTAAGAAGCAAAAATTTTACCTAAAAGCTTCAAACCTAGATGACATATTAGGCTAAGTCTATCTTGAAAATTATCAATGCGTTCAAACTCTAAAGGAGATTCTCCCTGGAAGGAAAACTTTACCCTTTTTCCCAAGGAAATAAATTGCAACAAGTTGCATGATTTGTCTTATTTCTTTCTCATAGTTCCTAGTCAATCACTCATGGCTCAGGATAGTTTTGTTCCAAGGAAAGGACACCCAAAAAATCATTGAGATTCTTCTACAATTTGCAAGAAAAATGTTTTGGCTCTTTCACAATGTAAATAATTATGCAACACTGTTTTCTTGTTTTCCTTCCACACAGAAAAATGTTCACACTTTTCAGATTGATCAATGATCAATAATGGTTGATTGTAAACACTTGACATTTTTATGTTTGAACTTTAATTTATAATTTTGTATCATGACATTTTGAATTATCACTAATATTTTTAATATTTGGTATGAAAGTAATTGAATTATTTTGCTATGTTATTTGACTATTAATATGGGTGAGAACGTATTTTAGACTTGATTACTCTTTTGCAAATATATGCATATATTTCTGATTTTTATATGTTTTATTCTTGGAACCCAAAACAAACCCAACCCCAAAATTTTTCCCAAAGCCGTGAACGGGTTCTCAAACCTGAACCAGGACTAAAGCGAATAGATAACAGTAAAATACGTTTTTGTAGTTTATATTCATAGCGTTGATTACATTGCATTGCACATCTTTCAAACTCAAAGCATTGCTTCACATTGCATAACTAATAACTAGATGCTGATAGATGACAAAATTCCAATTACAATATAGTTTTTACAAAGTCAACCTAAGCAGTTATGCAATTACTTCGCATTGCATAACTAATAACTAGGAGCAGCTGCCAATTGCATTTTCTTGTCATGGCATTTTATGAGACCACATTTCTTTGAGGCATTTTTTCAAATAGTTCACTGCAGCATCCTCTACATTTTTAGCATGCAAAGCATTTTACATCAGAAGCCAGTTCAAATTATTTGCCTTGTTTCTATAGAAACAAAGCCTAAAATAAGTTAGCTTCAAAGCTATGGATGCTTGGGGAAAAAATCTATCAAAACATACTAATAATGCTAATAGCTAGAAAAGAGGCTCAAACTATTTGAAAAAAGCTATCCAAAGAAATGTAGTCTCAATGGTGATGGAATGCATGAAAATCCATAGAAATTTTATTGTCATGGCATTCATCATGCCATTCCATCACCATGAAACCACATTTCTTTGAGGCATTTTTTCAAGAGTTCAGCGCCTTGTCTATGCTAACACATTTTTCATACATGTCTATCAAAGCATTTTTATCCAAACAGTTCATTGCCTTGCTACTATGGCTAAAAGCCTAAAATAGGGTGCTTTTGAACCAAGCTATGGATGCTTGGAAAAATCTATCGCTTATAATAATAGTAAGCAACAAAGTGATGCGGCCTCATGAAAGATTGCCAAACCACTCAACAACTCAGGGGATTCTTGTCCCAAACCCATCTTGGAGAAGATCAAACAAAATTTCAACATTTAATCAGAAATCTACTTTTCATCCACTCAAATTCTCTTATCATTCATCATTCATCCTTCCAAAATTTTTTATTCCAATTGACTCATTCAAAGAAAAAAACCATTTTAGAAAACTTTCATTCAATCAATTAGATCAACATGCATTTCAAAAACACCATTTTCAACAAGGTATTCTTCCAGTCAATCAATTCATTCAACTTGTCCCAAATAGTCAATCCATAATTACAATTAGCTTTCAGACTTTTACCAGACCATCAAGCACTGTGAACATCATTATTACAACTGATACAAATCAGGAACTTGCTCTCTTAACTTTGTTCTTACTAAACTTACAATTTCATGTATTATTTTACACCAAGTCTCCTCATTGTCCAGCTGTCAAAACAACATATCTCACTTCTAAACCCTATCCAAGACTCCATACATCCCTAACACCATCACTTAGACAAAATTATCCCAAAATCAACTCACTAATCACTGTTAGGTTAGACTTTTATTCTCTGAGTAGTCAAGGCACTACTTCTCAATGAGACATTCATGCCCTAAATCAGGTAAACCAAACACTCTAGTTTGAAAACCCAAGATCAAAAACACTTTTAGAGACCTCTTAATTCCCATGTCCTCATATCAAAAACTCAGAATAACTTATATTGAAGAAATAAGCAATTTTTAGTCTGAACGCTGTCAAAAAGGCTACTAAAATAGGCCTGATTTTCATAGAAGACCCCCTTCAAACATTCCCAAAACACTTAAAACCTCAAAAAAGTCATTATAAATAACAAAAAACTCCCAATTTATCCATTTTTAGGGATTAAAAGACTCCTTTTGACAGTATATTGACAAACCCTTGTTTATAGGGTGAAAAACTCAAAAATCAATGAGGGTTTCCTGTATAGGCTACATGCAAACCTCAAAACCTCTTGCCAACCATTGGAACATTTCAAAATACATCTGAAAAGGCATTTGGAAACATCTTCTAACCCATGCACTTGTTCTTTCTCCACTATCATGTTGGAAACTGTTCATTTTGACTAGAAAACTCAGAATTTCCTATGTAGCAGTAGATCCTTCAAGGTATTCTTATTTTTTCCTCCACTCAAAAACATAAAAACATAACAAATAACCTATCCCTAATCTACTCCACCAATCTACCTGACCTACATTGGTGGTGTAGTGTGGAAATGCCTTATAAGACTCTCAAAACTCAATGCACAACATTTCAAACCAAGCCATAAGAAGAATGCTCAAACAAACATTAAATTTATTGGATTCCTTACCAAATGGATGCAAAAAAATGGTGATTCCCCAACCTAGTAGAAAAAATCTAAATTTGAACCCTAAACTCTTGCACAGTCCGTACAAGTTAAGAAACAACTGAAAAAGATAGAAAATAAACAAAAACAGGGAACTCTTTGTTAATTTAATTCTTCTAGAATACAATGATCTCTTTGCTCAGCCTTTACAATGCTTTTAAAGAAGTTTCCAACCACCAACTACCTCTTCATCTTCCTTGAATGGCCTATGACTTGTCCTCTTCCTTGATTTTCTTGATTTTCTTGTTTTGTCTCTTCACATTCCTTCTTTTTCTCTCTTTTACATATTTAGCATTTTAACAATATTACACTTTGTGCTTTTTCATGCCTTGATTACATTTAATTTTGGCATTACATGGACTTAAATACATTTTTGACAACTTAGCCTTTTGAAGGCATTACATGACCTAGGTGCTCCTGCACCACAAGCTATGGTCTCATGGCTTTTTTTCACATCAACGTGATTTGATTCACATTTTTTTCACGTGAAAATCAGCGTGAACCAGATTTTGTATTATGGAGCTATATTAAGCTGCCACTTCGAAAACCAATGTAACAATGATACAAAATAATGTTTGAGACTACAAGAAGGCATCAACATGGCTAGTGTACTAAACAAATTCTTATGATTTACAAATAATGTTGATAACTCGGTTGACTTCTTTTCAAAATCATACAAATTGAACCCTAGCATCAATAGACTCACGTATATCAAGCTAAATTCAAGTTATATGGAGGTGCCCTTATCAACTGAGACCTGACTGAAGACAATGGAAGGAATGGCCTATTTCCAACATACTACCTCAAACCCTTAAGGGATGCGTCAGTTCGAACATAGCTCAAGAGTGATTCCACATGTTTGGGTGCAGAAGAGGAGACCATGCCTAGAGTAAAATTCCCTACTAGGATCGCATTGGAATGGTTTGTTTGGTCACGAGCTAGAACAAAAAGTACCACCTTACCAGCTTTCCATTTACTTGCATTTGACCTTTTTTCCATCAACTAAAAACTGGACACCATGGGAAAACAACTTAGAGACAAAATGGGAGTTATTGTGGGGGCCCAACAAGTTCCATAGGATTAGGCGAAGTTTCTAAACATCATGGTGTGGTAACTCATCTTTGGGGATTTACAGCCATTTTCCCTTTGGACCCTTAAGGGATGCGATCATGTTGAACATGGCTTTCAGGTGATTCTGCATGTTTGGGTGTGAAGGGACCATTCTAGTGTAAACATGCCTATTTAGACACATTGAAATAGTCCATTTGGTCACGAGTTGGCAAGTGAAAAATTACCACCTGGCTTTCCATTGCTTGCATTTGACACTTTTTCCATCAGCTGAAACTAGACCACCATGGGAAAAACACTGCGAGATAACAAAAACCAAAGAGGTTATTGTGGGGGAATGACAATCTCATAGGATCAGATGAGAAGTTTATAAGCATCACAATATTTGAGTAACCTCGGGTTGGTTCATGACCATTTTGCCCTTTGGACCCTTAAGGGATCGATCTGGTTGAACGTAGCTCGGAGCGATTCCACATGTTTGGGTGTGAAAGAGGACCATTCCTAGCGTAAAAATTCCTATTTAGATGTGTTGGAACTGTTTGTTTGGTCACACGAGTTGCAAAACAAAAATTGCACCACCTTGCAACTTTCCATTGCTTGCATTTGACACTTTTTCCATAAACTAAAAATTGGACACCATGGGAAAACCACTTCGAGATAACGAAAACCAAGAGAGGTTATTTTAGAGGGGCACAACATAATCTCATAGGATTAGATGAGAAGTTTCTAAGCATCACAGTGTCTGAGTAACCTCATGCTGAAGTTTGCAGCCATTTTGCCCTTTGGACGCTTAAGGGATCAATCTGGTTGAACGTAGTTCATAGCGATTCCGCATGTTTGGGTGTGAAAGAAGACCATTCTTAGAGTAAAAATTCCTATTTATATGTGTTGGAACAGTCTATTTGGTCACACGAGTTGCAGAACAAAAATTGCACCACTTTGCAACTTTCCACTACTTCCATTTAACACTTTTTCCATCAACTAAAAACCAGACACTACGGGAAAACCACTTCGAGATAACAAAAACTAAGAGAGGTTATTGTAGAGGGGCCCAACACAATCCCATAGGATTAGATGAGAAGTTTCTAAGCATCACGGTATCCGAGTAACCTCATGTTGAATTTTGCAGCCATTTTGCCCTTTGGACCCTTAAGGGATCGATCTGGTTGAATGTAGCTCAGAGCGATTCCGCATGTTTGGGTGTGAAAGAGAACCATTCCTAGCATAAAAATTTCTATTTAGACATGTTGGAACAGTCTATTTGGTCACACATGTTACAGAAAAAAAGTTGCACCACTTTGCTACTTTTCATTACTTCCATTTGACACTTTTTCCATTAACTAAAAATTGGACACTAGGAAAAAACCACTCTGAGATAACAAAAACCAAGAAATTTTATTGTAGAAGGGCCCAACATGATCCCATAGGATCAGATGAGATATTTCTAAGCATCACAGTGTCTGAGTAACCTCATGCTGAAGTTTGCAACCATTTTTTCCTTTGGTCCCTTAAGGGATTGATCCGGTTGAACGTAGCTTGGAGTGATTCCGTGTGTTTGGGTGTGAAAGAGGACCATTCATAGTGTAAATATGCCTATTCAGACATGTTGGAATAGTTTGTTTGGTCACATGAGTTGGAGAACGAAAGTTGCATGACTTTGCAACTTTTCACAAGGTAAAAAGACACCTAACCTTCAAATCTTGCTTCCAAACTTTTACCTGACCTTGGTACACTTTATCCATCTTTATTTTGACATGAAAAAACTTGAAAGACCTTCTTACAACAATTTTTAATCATATTTCACAATTGCTTGCACTAGAAGACCGAATTTGCTTGTAAGTGCTAAAACACTAAATCGAGTGTAACATGCAAACCACATTGAATCTTTATAGGATAAATACATTTTAGGGTACTCATTTTTTCCATTAAAAATATATATCATTTTCAAATACACTTATTTTGGAACACATGCCTACTGTCCCAACTTCTTTGCTTCTAAAGAACCCCAAATAGGCAATTTTAACAAAGAAAGTAGTCTTTAATCGTCACCAAAATACCAAAAAACCTCAAAGAGTCTTTTTCCATGTGTAAAAAATCTCAAATAAATAAGTTTCAAGATGAAAAATGCCCAACAATACACAAAATTTGTAAACCCTTGATTATAGGGTGAAAATCACAAAAATTAGTGAGGGTTTCAAGTATTTCACTCTAAGAAACCTCAAACACTCTTGCCAACACTTGGATCATGCCTTATTATGTCTAAAAATTCTTTTAGAATCATTTCCATAGACATGCATTCATTATTTCTTCCATACCTTGCATAAAACCTCCATTTTTTGATGAAAAACTCAGATTTTGGCTCTATAGTAGCAACTCCACCTTTACATTTTTGACTTCCCTACACAAAAAAACTCAACCAAAACAATAAATTGATGTAGACAGGGATTGGACTATTTCAACAAACACATTTAGATTAGTCCCAAGTAATTTGCAAAACCCCAACTATCTATCTTGACAATTATATCCTTTCAACTAGCTCTACTCTAGTAGCCATACAAACCATGTTTTGGGGCTTTATCACTTTAGCTTCCCAAATGAATTCTCAAATAAATGAATTTTTTTGAAGGCATATCAACTGATGCAGAGTAGGGTGGACGAATACAAATTTAGACTTAAGAACCAAGAAACCAACTCAGATTCATATATCTAATCCAGCTTCCATAAGGTCAGCACTATAGTCTTCCAATTCACCACTAAACAACTAAAAGACTAATTCCTTAAAGAGAATTGTAAAAACATCCATTGATCATCCAAATAACATTCATACTTCATCAAGAAGATAGATCCAAGCTTCCACCTAAGATTCATCTACCAAAGCTTAAAGAAACATCAAGGTATCATGCTCAAGGGCTACAAGAACTAGCCCAATTTTACAAACAAACCCGCCTTTAAACTTCTTGTCATAAAAAGATATCCTAGACAGTCACAAATTGTGCTTCAAAACCACAAATTTTCTGGTCAAATACTCCATACAAGTTTGCTAACCTGCTGCTCCAAAAAACCCTCATTTTCCCTCCTAAAATATAGGGTTTGTCAAGATCTTCACTCAAACAGCCACAATACACAAAACAAAATCATAAAACATGTTTCCCTAGGTATGCTTAGACCTTCCAACCCTTCCTAAACTCAATCCCAACACAAATCCATGAAAAGACAACTTGAAACCAGCATTTTCACATAGAAACTTAACATATTCTGCCTAGGCATCGTAAGAATTCAGACTTAAAGACTCCCCCTTGCCAAGAAACTTCATCCCACACCTAATATACATGCATACAAGTCTTCTCACTGATTCACATGGCTTTACAGTAGGTGGGAAGATGAAAATTACATTTTTTTAATCACAAAACAGTGATAAATCTATTAAACTAATGCTACTTGTTGTTGTTACAAATGGTGTTTAAGTAAAGATAGGATGATGGACGTGTTGATTTGAGCAAAGATATCTTAAATGGCTGGGATGATGTTTTATTGTAGATCTAAGGAACAAAGGTGTTTGAATTTTTTTTTGCCATGAAGAAATTAAGTTGAGTTGATGAGTGATTGTTGTGTGTTGCTTGACAGAACAAAAGTTGAAAGTTGATTCTAAAAGCGGTTTGCTATATGGAGATGGTGAATTGGCTCTTGATAGCCTTATAACTTGAAGTGAAATAAATGGATTTGGTTGAATGAAAAGTAGTTTTGGATGAATTTGACAAAAGTTTGTATAAAATTGATCTTCTCGGTGATTTGGGAAGGAAGTTCCCTAAAGAAATGATGTTGTTGAGTGGCTTTGAAATCTGATATTTGCATCACAAACAAACAATGATCAATATGGAATATGCAAAATAACAAAAATGAAAGCAATCCATAATAGAATGAAAGAAAATGTGTAAAAAATTCACATACCTAAAAAACCAAAGTTTCAAATGGAGGAGTTCCACCCAATTATGTATCCTTTGCTTCTTCTTTCCTCAAACTCCTCAAAATTTTGACTTTTTCAAAAGTTTGTTCCCCTCCAAAATTCAATTGTATATCAGTTATCACTATAATTCAAACTTGAATTGATATTATATTCCTCTCAACATGAAAACTCTGCTATTTCATGCAAAGGTGATAGAAAGAACATTCAAAAGGTGATGGAATCTCAAAATCATGCATGCACACTTCACTCAATCACCAAAAGCTACTTTTGTGAACACAAAACCAGGGAGAATATGTAGAATTTGGGCCGACATCATGGGTATATTGTGATTTTTACATTTTTAGTGCAATAAAAATGCACTCATGATATTTAATCCTAAAAGGGATATATATCTACTAGTTAATATGCCTTCGTGTTATGATAAATTTGTTTTAAGCTAAGAGGGGAGATGCTTGAGAGAGAGGGAGTGAGAGAGAGAGAAAGGAGGGGAAGGGATGAGGGGTAGAGGCGGTGGGGATTTAGGGTGAATATTTTAAGGTTTACAATTAAGGGTGGGGAGAGAGACATGGGTGATGAGGAGAGAGAGACCCCACAAGAGAGGGGAGAGGGGTGGGAGGAGATTTGAGAGAGGGTTGATAGAGAGACCTAAGAGTGGGAGA
Organism: Sequoia sempervirens; assembly: GCA_007258455.2. Lineage (NCBI taxonomy): Eukaryota > Viridiplantae > Streptophyta > Pinopsida > Cupressales > Cupressaceae > Sequoia > Sequoia sempervirens. The sequence goes on from VDFB02152301.1 coordinate 29,582, forward strand.
GGGGGTAGGAGGGAGAGGTTTGAGAGAGAGAGATACATAAAAAAGGGAGAGGGGGTAGGAAAGAGAGGGTTGAGAGAGAGAAAGACCTAAGAGAGGGAGAGCGGGTAGGAGGGAGAGGGTTGAGAGTGAGAGATAGAGACCTAACAAAGGCAGAGGGGGTAGGAGGGAGAGGTTTGAGAGAGATATATCTAATAGAGGGAGAGGGGGTAGGAGGAGAGGGTTGAGAGA